>SJYT01015957.1:25913-67406 GCA_006410635.1 Cephalophus harveyi | reverse complement strand
AAAAAAAAAAAGAAACAGAAGACAAGCACTACTGCATTAAAAGCCAGAAAGACCAGTTAAAAAAGGCTGTTTGGTTATTTTTCAGGTTGTATGGATTGTGGTGGTATATACGAGTATGAACTGCTAGGAAAGTGTCTAAACATTCAGGTCAAAAGCACACTGCTGGTATTTCACAACAGTACGGCATTTTAGACATACCATACTTTAAAATCTGAATGTGGTTTCTTTCTAACAATATTAAATCTTTCCTAATCCTCCTCCTATAATTCAAGGTCATTAACAACTCCAGTTCCAAAGTTAATTATAAATAATGGCCATGATGTACTGCTTCAGTGAGAATGTCCTGTGATGAACCACAGTCTAAACAACTCTTTTTTTCACATCACTGATTTTTAAAGCCATTACTCCTGACACTTAATAAATGCATTATTTTCTAAACTGAAAGCCCTTGGCCATCATTATTTGATTTGTGTGTAAAATATTTCTGTGTGAAATGAAGGAAAGCAGATATTATACCTGTCTTATGGATTATGAGACACAAATGTTTTACATTTCTGGTAGATCCAGGTTTCCAAACTTCTATCCCAGTTATTTATCCATCAGATTATCAGTGACAAGGCTGAAAGCCAGTTCTTATATCTTTGTCTGGTACCAGAGGGCTGAGAACATGGACAACTACAAACATATATTTAGAAGAAAATCAATAATCAATTCCAGTCCAACAGCTGTATCAGGTCTTATACAGCTTAAGATTCTAGTTTGAGCTTTCATTTAACAAGCAACATAGGAAAAATTTTACTGCACTCAAATATTATGCTCTGTGAACATTAGGGAAGTTATTTTCTTACTGAAAATAAAGTAAAAATGCATTTCAAAGTAGAAGGAATCTGCTTTCTAGTACATTTATTGCGTCTGACAATCCTGAAGAGGAAATCATACTGATATTGTAGTTAAGATTCTGCCTTGCCAGTCATGTATACTGGATTTTCCAAAATTACATTTGTATAGTCCATAAATTCTTTTCTTCAAAGCAGCTAAGCCCCCTTCAAAGCAGCTAGCCGTACTTTAATTTATTGAAATTGTCTTCAAGAATCAACTTAGAACATAATTAAGGGACTATAAATGGTCAAAAGTTTAAGTTACTCAGTTACTTGCAGCATATCAAGTGAGCTGAAAAGCTATGTTAAATCTTAAAGACATCATGGATTTAATATAGATACTTTCAATGGATAGTGTCCTAGATAATTTGAGAGCAATTATAAATAATAGATTCCAAATAAGTATGACTTTTTGGTTTACTATTATACTAATGATTCATTCTTTTCTTTCCTCTCCCCTTAAGAGTAATTGTTTATATATAGTTATATAGGAATACTTACAATGATATAAAAGTATATTATTATATATGAAGTACTAAATCCAAATTTATCTTCTAATAAATCCATGTTTGAGTCCATAAGATGCCTTCTTTATCAATTATCATGTCAATGATACTTTGCATCCAAAGTACCATAAATTATGAAAGGAGAAAATATATGGCTTTAAGGATTAAGCCCAAGTCTCTCTAAAAGTTCCAAAATCTCTTCTCACTTCATGTCTTAATGGTGCATGGACATCATGCACTGTTGGACAAAATGCTCCAATGGACAAAATGCTCCAGGTGTTAAGAGTACAATTTATTAACTGAGGGTAAGAAAGAGACGGCCAATCAGAAAATATGACAATAATCACCCACGTTTCAAGGAAAAAGAAGCTTCCTGGAAGGAGATGAATCAATTCGTTCAAGTAACCTTCTGCTAACAGCCAGGGAGATGAATGGTGGTGGCCAAGATCTTAAACTCGGGCAGTGAACAGCTGTGTGTTTGTTTGAATCTTAGCTCACAATGAGCTAGTGAAACTGAAAGGGGTACAATTTTCAAGGTGTTTACAATTTGGTTGACTGATTAAACAAGTTCACACGACAGTTTATGGAGCAGGGTTCCCCGATGAAGGTGCATCCAAATCCCCTGGGGGCTTGTTAATCACTTGGCTGACCTGAGTGTCTGACTCAGTGGGTCTGCATTGGAGCCTGAGAACTTACACTTCTAATAAATTCCTAGGTGATATTCATGCTGCTGGTCTGGGAGCCACACTACAAGAAAACTGTTTCAGAGGAAAGTAAGTAGCCACAGAGAAAGAGAAACAAAATGAAAGGTTCTTGATGTGAAATCCATGAACCCATTTAGGGTAGGCATAAAGTAAAAGGAAAAGCCTTCCATTTGGAGGAGGTGCTAGGTGAAGCTCCCGAAGACCAGAATTTTCCTCCTTATTCCAGGTGAGAAAAGGTAAAAGGCCCAAGGGGAAAAGAGGGTTTCTTCTATTTTATTTAAGTGTTTCTTTTATTTTGCCATGATGATCCACACTCACCAATGGAGTAACTAGAGAGAAGATGGGGAACAACGGATGAAGAAGAATTTAGCTGATAGAGTATAGAGAGCACTGCGGAAGAAGAAATGCTTTATCTGGTATCTTCTTTCTTCTCAGGCCACTTCCACCTCTCCCTTGATTACTGCAGTCATCTCCACCCAATGTCCTGGGTCACTCTGATTCTTTTACTTTGAACTTCTAACACAGAACCAAATTGAACCACTTAAAAAGTGTGAGTCAGATTATGTCAACAATTCTGAGCTCAAACTTCTCCAGTGGCTTCCCAGGCCCTGGAAGTAAAAGCCAATGTCCTCCTAAAGGTGTCTAAGTGAAAGTCGCTCAGTCGTGTCCAACTCTTTGCGACTCCGTGGACTGTACAGTCCATGGAGTTCTCTGGGCTAGAATTCTACAGTGGGTAGCCTTTTCCTTCTCCAGGGCATCTTCCCAACCCAGGGATCGAACCCAGGTCTCCTCTATTGCAGGCGATTCTTTACCAGCTGAGCCACAAAGGAAGCCCTAGGAGACTGGAGAGAGTAGCCTATCCCTTCTCCAGTGGATCTTTCCGACCCAGGAATCAAACCAGGGTCTCCTGCATTGCAGGCGGATTCTTTACCAACTGAGCTATGAGGGAAGCCCTAAAGGTGCCTAAGCCACACACGATTTACTCACTGTAGGTGGCCAAGCGTTCATTAAATGAATGAACCTTCAGTGCTTGAAAGGGCCCTGTGATTATGTGACGGGGTGGGGGGGTGGTGGGGGGCTATCGCTAGCCCTCACCCAAGTGCATTTTATCTTTGGCCATACTTTTTATCTTAATTTACCCAAAGCATGTGACCTGCCTATCTGGTACACCAAAGATGTCATCAGTGTTTATTAAGCACAGCTGACACATATGGGTTAGGGCCAGCATAAACACAGAATTTAATGGGTGAGGGGCACCTATTATATGTATGTTCAGTAAATAAGAGGATGAGGGGAGAGCAGGTAGAGAAGATGATGCTCACTGCTCTATTAGGGTTATCTGTCCAAGAAAATTTGGTCCCAGTAGAACTTTAGAGACACTGACCAAATCCAACATCACAATACTTACTCCATCACGGGCAACTTCTGTGATTTCTGGTCAGATAGAACAGATGTCACAGGAAAGCTCCCAGAGATGTTCTGGGAAGGAGTAAGGTAGAAAAGAGGGCTTCCCATGATTCAGACAGTAAAGAATCTGCCTGCAATGCAGGAGAACTGGGTTCGATACCTGCGATGGGAAGATCCTCTGGAGAAGGGAAGGGCTACCCACTCCAGTATTCTTGCCTGGAGAACTCCATGGTCAGAGAACCTGGCAGGCTACAGTCCATGGGGTAACCTGTCTCTTATACACATCTAGATGTGTATAAGAGACAGATAAAGCAGAAGTAGATGTTTTTCTGGAACTCTCTTGCTTTTTCCATGATCCAGCGGATGTTGGCAATTTGATCTCTGGTTCCTCTGCCTTTTCTAAAGCCAGCTTGAACATCAGGGAGTTCACGGTTCACGTATTGCTGAAGCCTGGCTTGGAGGATTTTGAGCATTACTTTACTAGCATGTGAGATGAGTGCAATTGTGCGGTAATTGGAGGGGAAATGACAAGTAAACTTCTGAATTCATACACCTAATACTTACTTTAGAACAATTCCAAATGACTTCTCATTTCAATCTACTTAGTGTGTTTTGGGAGACAAAGTGGTCAGGACCTAGAAGGTGGAGTACCATGAGAACACGTACCATTAATTGTATCATCAGCTCAACAGTCACACAGGAAAAGAATTTGCTAATACACTGAAAAGGCATTGAAAAGAGTCGCCTCCCTCCGTATCCTGGGACAAGTATCTCCTTCAATGACTAATATTAAACACCATAGGCAATGTCATTTATGCAAAAGGGCAAAAAGAGGTCATACTGATTGATATTCTCCCTCTATAGTTAATTTCTATTAGAGTAGAATAAAACCCTCCCTAAACACTTAGGCTTCAGCAGTATGTGAACTGTGAACTTCCTGATGTTCAAGCTGGTTTTAGAAAAGGCAGAGGAACCAGAGATCAAATTGCCAACATCTGCTGGATCATCAAAAAAGCAAGAGAGTTCCAGAAAAACATCTATTTCTGTTTTATTGACTTTAGCTAGGTAATGCTCAAAAGCCTTCAAGCTAGGTCAATAATTTGTAAATGGAAAATTTCCAGATGTTCAAGCTGGATTTAGAAAAGGCAGAGGAACCAGAGATCAAATTGCCAACATCTGTTGGATCACAGAAAAAGCCAGAGAATTCCATAAAACACATCTACTATATTTCATTGACTCTGCTAAGGCCTTTAACTGTGTGAATTACAAGAAACTGTGGAAAATTCTTCAAGAGATGGGAATACCAGACCATCTTACCTGCCTCCTGAGAAAACTGTATGCAGATCAAGAAGCAACAGTTGGAACTGTACATGGACAACAGACTAGTTCAAAATTGGGAAAGGAGTACATCAAGGCTGACTACCATCACCCTGCTTTACTAACTTATATGCAGAGTACATAATGCGAAATGCGGGGCTGGGTGAAGCACAAGCTGGAATCAGATTGCCGGGAGAAATATCCACAACTTCAGATATGCAGATGACACCACCCTAATGGTGGAAAGCAAAGAGGAATTTAAGAGCCTTTTGATGAAAATGAAAGAAGAGAGTGAAAAAGTTGTCTTAAAACTCAACATTCAAAAAATGACAATCATGGCATCTGGTCCCATTACTTAAATCAATGGAAAAACAATGGAAATAGTGACAAATTTTATTTTCTTGGTCTCTAAAACACTGCAGATGGTGACTGTGGCCATCAAATAAAAAGATGCTTTCTCCTTGGAACAAAAGCTATGACAAACCTAGACAGCATATTAAAAGCAGAGATATTACTTTGCTGACAATTGTCCATATAGTTAAAGCTATGGTTTTTCCAGTAGTGATGTATGGATGTGAGAGCTTGACAATAAAAAAGGCTGAATGCTAAAGAATTTATGCCTTTAAACTATGGTGTTGGAGAAGACTCTTGAGAGTCTCTTGGATTGCAAGGAGATCAAACCACTCAAATCCTAAAAGAAATGCACTCTGAATGTTCATAGGAAGGACTGATGCTGAAGCTAAAGCTCCAATACTTTGATCACCTGATGCAAAGAGCTGACTCATTGGAAAGACCCTGATGCTGGGAAAGATTGAAGGCAGGAGAAGGGGATGACAGTGGATGAGATGGTTGGATGGCATCACCAACTCAATGGACATGAGTTTGAATATCCCAGGAAACAGTGAAGGATAGGGAAGACTGGCATGCTGCAATCCATGGGGTGGCAAAGAGTCAAACACAACTGAGTGAGTAAACAAAGACATAGTCTAATTGTTTTTAAATATTGTGGCTCATTAGAAACATCTGGAGCTTTGAAGGAATAAAGAAATACCTTGGTATTTGTATTTTTCAAAAAATTCCAAGATAAATCTGATATGCATCTGGATTTTAAAATATGATTACAGTTTTTCTATTTAATGGTAGTTTTGTTGATACAGAATTTTACTATTTTTCTGTTGATTGGTAATGCTACAATGGCATTAAGTAATAGTCACATAATCACAATAGTAATAGATGAATATTAATTTTAATAATCAATAGCCAGATGAAAAATAAAAGATAATTACAACTGCTAGCCAAAATGGGGAAATTATTAACCTAACAATATAAAATAATTATATAAATATTATGTAATTACACAATTACAATATAAAATACATACATAGTCAAGCAGAGTGATGTGGCAATTGGAGTGCATCAAAGGACATGTTTTCATCTATCAAGCCAGTCTTTTGGTGGATGCATTTAATCCATTTACTTGTTAGCATATTATTTATACTTCCTTTTTATACAGACATCAGATTGATTATATTTTTTGCAGCCAAAGATGGAGAAGCTCTATACAGTCAAGAAACACTTAGGGATTAAATATTAAAATTCACACCACTGGATAAAACTGTTTGTTAGCTTTATTTTTCACTGCAAACCATGGAAAGAATTAGTCCTCAAATGTTATTTGCCATGGCAGAAAACTGGCTTTTCACATTGCTTTTCTTCAAATAGCCAAAATCATTTCAGGAGACTTGAAGAACTAAATCTGACTTAAATTAAGGTGAAAGCTTTCTCATACCCATGATAAATGTGAGGGTGCTGTGGCTGTGCAAGTCCGAGTTGAGCGCCACCAGAGCACAGCCAAATTGGAGGTGATCTCATTTCACTTTAGAATGAAAAAGCCCTGTCACTGGCAGCCGTGGAGCATCACCAAGGTTACTCAATATCAGATAACTTGCCGAGTCTAAACCAACACCAGGGACTTCAGCTGTACAGGGAATGATAACAAACCTTATCCACAGTACCTTCAATGTAGCATTTTTATGCTGCACTGGGCGAAAATACAGCAGCCGCTCAAGTTACTCAGTTTATCAGGAATTAAACTGGAATTGCTGAAACAGCAGACTGGCCATGGACACAAAAGCAAAACAAAAAGCCTTTTGTTCAAACCATCCATGGTGCTTTGTTAAGACCTGGATCATTCAAATGATTGTCTTTGCTATTCTATCTTTTGTGTGTTGTTGCTATTAAAGGCGACAGGTCTCTTTACCCACTGAAAAAGCAAGGATTGTTCCTTTTTTCCTTTGTTCTTACATCTGACTTCCCTCACACAGGTTAACTACCTGTTCAGGGTTACCATACCCAGACTTAGTATTATAAAAAAATTTTGTGTGCCATTGAATCCAACAAGAGAAGTTAAACCACTCCTTTGTGTATCATTTCCATTCTCTTAATTTTTTATTTTTGTCTTGCACTTCATTTTTCTCAATAGGGAATTTAATCCATTGTTTCATCATGTTGGGCAACGTTCCCTAAGGACAAACATTCCAAAGGAAGTGCAATAAAATACTAAACATTACAAAAAAATTTTTTTTTTTTACTAACATTACCATTTGGCTTTGAAAAGTCAATCTAATTACATTCGCAAGCACTGAACGAGTCAGCTCCCGTGAAGTCACCCTTCTCACCAAGGAACTGGCCACAAAGTGGGGGCCACATTTCCATCAAGACTCTAATAAATGACGTCAATGCTTTTTTGCTCCATCTCAAAACGTGCTTTCTCCAGTTTTCTGTCTGGGAGTTGGAGGTCAAAACCTGACCTCCGCCTGTGCCCGTTCACTACCTTCTGACTACTGAGGGAATATGCTCCCTTTATAATACAACAAAACAAAATATAATATGCTGTCTTTGTAATATTTGCAACCTTTCCTCCTCCTGTGGGCTCTCTTGTCTAAAAGCATGTTTTAACTGGCTCTAGTTTTTAAAACAAGTAATAGTACTACTTTTAGCCTGTGACCACCTCAAAATACTCTTTGCCTTGGCAACATCATTTATTTCTTAGAAAAAGTTACTTATATTATTATTTTTCTGCTTATTAAAATAATTCTTATCTCATGATACCTGGCTTCTTAAATCCACAGACCCCCTGGAAACCACTCTTTTGACAGTCACCAATGGCCACCTCCTTACCAATTCAGTAGCCTTTCTTCCAACCTGGCCTGTCCCTGAGGACCACGACCAATGCCCCATCCTGATTTGCTGTCTTCTTCCCCAGACTCTTTTCCCAACTGCTCCTTCCCAAGCCCCTAAAATAAGAGCCTCCCAGGCTCAACCTTCACCACTCCTCTCTCTGTATCTCTCATCTCCAATCTCCTCACTCCCGCATTCTCACCAGTTGTTCCCCAGCTATGACTGATCTTCCTCGTGAGTTTGAGATGACTATTCCAGGACGTCCACAGACACAACTGTACTTACAGTACCAAGCACTGAAAGTGAAGTTGCTCAGTCGTGTCTGATTCTTTACGACCCGTGGACTGTAGCCCACCAAGCTCCTCCATCCATGGGATTCTCCAGGCAAGAATACTGGAGTGGGTTGCCATTTCCTTCTCCAGGGGATCTTCCTGACCCAGGGATCGAACCCAGGTCTCCCACATTGCAGGCAGACGCTTTAACCTCTGCACCACCAGGGAAGCCCCCAAGCACTGGGGTCACACAAGTGACAAGGAAAAGTCCTGCTCCCAAGGGTCTTGCTGACAGGTGGGGGATAAACATGTGAACACAGTTACTAACGGTTGAACGGAGGGGTGTAAGGTTCTGTGGGGATGTGTGGAAAAGTGGGGAAGGGATGTCTGGGTCTGCCCTGAGCAGTCCAGGAAAGCTCTATGGGAACCCAGGCAGCCACCAGCTGATCCTCACAAGGGGAACAGGAGTTGGCCAGGTGTAAGCGGCTGTGGTTCAGAAGGGAGAGGAAGTGGATTGAGACATGTGTGGACAGATAGAAAGGGCAACACAAGCCAGCTTTCCAACGGAAGGACTTTATCCTTATGTGTGAGGCACAAAGGGAAGACTTTGGGAGGAGGAATACAGCAGCACAGGGGAGGAAGGGTCCTCTGGTAGGTGAGGCTGGACAAATGGGGGAAGATCAGGAAGGTTCTCAGATGCCACAGAGGTTATGTTTTATTCTGCCAATGGTGGGAAGCTGGTAAAGAATTTTTAATGAGAGGCATGATCAGATTTGTGTTTTAAAGACAACACCCAGGGACAAGGGTGCGGCTCAATGATATCACCATTATCAACCTTGTCAGAGTTATTCATACACTTATCTCTGACTGGGTGTAAACTAGGAAAGCAGCCGTGTGATTCATCTCTGACTCTGCTGCAGCTTCCAGCCCAGCACCTCATTTGCTGGATGCACTTAGCAGTTTCTGTGTCAACACAAACTTAGATCCTAGACAACTCAGGGCTTGCATTCAGCTGTAAATTCTACTTTTGTGTCAAGGTAAACCCCATACATATCACCCTTAAGCAGTTAAGTACTGAGAGGCCAATCAGAATTTTGGAGCTCAGAAGGGAACTTAGAGGTTTAAAAAGTTCTTTTACTGAGGGAGAAGCCAAGTATAAAAATGGGATATGATTTTCCAACATCTTACAGGCTATAGGCAGCACGAGAATCACAATTCTGGCTGCCTTCCTCATTTTGCGGAATAGGTAATAACAGCAGAAGATGGCAATGCCGCTGTGGTTCAGGGAAGATGAGACAGTTGTGCATTCTACTTCTGTGCAGTGGCTTTCCCACAATAAAGAACCACTCTCCTTCCCCAAGCTCTCCACTCTATGCCTATTTTTGTCTAAACTAGAAAACAAGTTAAAATTCTCTATGAATGAGTGTAATTTAATGTTTCTTACTTATAAAAAAAAATAGATGATAATCTTTCTTTAACCAGTGATGTTTAATAGTCTCCTTTTACACATCAATTTTACCAGAAGATTCTTCAGGAAGAATGGTGTAATGAACCAGGCAAAGAGTAAACTTGCTGCAAGTGCTAAATCATTGGTATATTTAGTTTTTCTAATCCCTTATCTTTCTTTCCTTTGTCCCTTTTATAGCCTGTGTCTTATTACCATGTTTTTTAAGTCTGTCAAAGTACTAATGATTTATTATAACCCTAAAATAAGCACCAAGGCCTATCAGGATGAAACAATGACTACTGATGTTCATTACATATGATGTCTAATGATGAAGCTTCCTTTATTTCTCTTAAACGTGTTTGAATTTTAATGAAATCAAGAATGAGTGAAGAGAAGTTTGCATGTGCAACAGGGAAGCCCCCAACTTTAGGCAATTTTGCATTTCTTAAATTAACTGGCTGAAGAAACTAAATCTGCCTTGAGGCTCTGATTTGCAAGGTGGGCTCCATCCCAATGACCTTTTTGGAAGTTGAGGGCAGCTGAAGAAGCATCAGAGATAGGCCCTTGGGATCTGAGATCAAAACAGGCCAGCATGGGCTGGGTGAGAAACCTGACTTGGAGTTCTTGGCAGAGTTATTTATAAACTGTAAAGTAGCTATCAATTAATCCCTTAACTTCAATAAATCCTGGTTTATCATATACAAAATAAAGTGAAACTCGCTCGGTCGTGTCCAACTCTTTGTGACCCCATGATTCTCCAGGCAAGAATACTGGAGTGAGTAGCCGTTCCCTTTTCCAGGGGATCTTCTCAACCCAGGGATCGAACCCAGGTCTCCCACATTGCAGGCAGATTCTTTACCAGCTGAGCCACAGGGAAGCCCAAGAATACTCGAGTGGGTAGCCTATCCCTTCTCCAGTGGATCTTCCTGACCCAGGAATTGAAGCGGGGTGTCCTGCATTGCCGGCGGATTCTTTACCAACTGAGCTATCAGGGAAACCCCTAAAAGAAATGGGATTCAAATGCAGAGGGGATTGATTAACCAGAGGACCAGGGAGGGGCCTTCTGTTCTAGCATTGTGGGTATCTTTCCGAGACTTATGGGGCGTGTAGGAAAAGGCATCTTGCTCATGTGGATGAAGTGAACGTGTCTGTAACCATCACTGTCATCTGATGACATCTGTCCCTTGTTCTCTTCCTCTCTCCCTCCTCCCCAGTGTCTATCTCTGGAGCATAATGGCTGGGAGGGAGAGTGTCAGCTAAATCATGACAGCATCTGGGAAAGAGGACTGAAAGTTCTATCTGTATACCACTGCACTTATATTAAAAGACACTCCTCCTCCACAAACACTTTCTGCTTCCACATTGCGGGACAGGTACTTTGAGATACTATATTTGAATAAGTTGGTTTTATTCCCATGAAAATAGGTATTGGGATCTTTATCTTATAGATAAAAAACAAGTTCAAAATCTTAAAGAGACACACTCAAAATTAAAAATAATATATTCCTAGTACACAACAGAGGCAGGACGTGAAACTAAATGTCACCCATGTACTTTTCATGAAACCTGGCCTTTTCCTATTAGAAAGCAAGAACAACGAGAGGTTTCTGGCAGTCAGATCATGCTCTATTTTTTGACCAAAGTAATAGCACCATGGGATTCCCTAGTGGCTCAGATGGTAAAGAATCTGCCTGCAATGCAGGAGACCCAGGTTCAATCCCTGGGTCAGGAAGATCCCTGGAGAAAGAAATGGCAACCCACTCCAGTATTCTTGCTAGGAGAATTCCATGGACAGAAGAGGCTGGCAGGTTACAGGCCATGGGTTGCAAAGAATCAGACATGACTGAGTGACTTTCACTTCATTTCACATTCACAAGGGTTACACAGGTGTCTTCCAGAAAGTCCTGTGAAGAATGCCCCCCAAGAAGAGACTCTATGTGCCCATGGACCCATATGCCCAACGCACACAGATGTCGCCATCAAGCCCCCTCATCAAATCCAGAGAGGCCCCCACAGTCTTTCCCAGAACAGACTCACTTGTCCAAGTCTACGTGGAACTAGTTGATGGCTTTCTGACAATGAAAGGTTACGCAGTGACCTTCAGATAAAGTCTGTGTGTCAGGAACTGTCAGAGAAACCTGGCTGGAACAACTTAGAAATGTCCATAATTTTGAAAAAGGTATACTGCTATTTAATGTCAAACAGGTTGGTTTGTACACACACACACACGCACACACAAACATGGACATTCTATTGCTTTAAATTACTTGATATAAGTAGTCATTTCTTCACAATGTATATCCTCTGTATGTCTCCAGATATAATAAATATAACCTTCTGACTCTGAATTAACACAAGCCAGATCCAACATTCCTCCCTGTGCTCACACTTCTAATTCTGGAGCCACAGAGCATGCTGACCTGCTAATGTGTGTTTTTTTCAGGAAAGAGAGCTGTGACTAGACATTTCTGATATCAACAACAGATGCTCTGTGAACTAATTCAGGCAGGAGTTACACAGATGCAGTAACCAAACTGCCTGCTAAACACACTGTGAGAAAGTATGTTTATCTCTCCCCCAAGTTGAGCTTTTAGGGGATGAGGGCTTGAAATAACATTTTTTCATTACAACCTTTAATAATCTTATAATTGTCAAATGAGGCCCACAGGTTATAAAGAAATAAAATCTAAAACTTTCATTGAGTCCAAGCAAGCCTACCCCATCCCTCAATTGGGAATTCCCCCTTTCCCAATGAACTGTGGCCTTTTCAATAAAAGCTAAAACTATCCAGTTAAACATTTAGTTAGATAGAAATTATTCATTATCACAGCTAACTCTGATGAAGTTTATGAAGGGTTTAAACAACCATGGAGATTGAAAGAATTCTTCTGAAATTTAGTAAAATTTACTATTCAATCAAATTTACTATTCATTACCAGTCAGATGGCCTGTTGGGCCTAATATCAAAATACTCTTTTTAAATCTTGGTATATTTTTGCGTTATTGTTAGCAATAAATCACTACCTAAGTCTCCAGTAACTAAATACATCAATTAAAATAAAATCATTTGATCCAAGGGCATGGCCACTAAATTCTATCAAATTCTCCAGAGACTGGTCCCTAAGCACAAACACAAAAGATCTCTCTGCATTAGCTGGGCCAGAATGGAAGCTACCTCCTTAGGCACTTCACATGCCATGTGACACTATAAAAGCCCATCCTCTCTTCAACGGGGGAATAGGAGAGTGCGGTCTCCCAAGGCTTTTCTGGCGGACCGAACTCTCCCCTACATACCCAGTGTACTTCATACATGTCTCCATTATTCTACTGTTTATTTCAGTCTTGACACCAGACGGCAAGCACCTCAGCTCTTTAAAGCTTTTGTCCATTCATTTAAAAACTCTTGGCACAGCACAGAATTGATCCTTAAAATACACATTAAGTAGCATCTACATCTATCTTTAGGTACTAATGCAAGCTTAGCTTTTTCATAAAAACATTTTCGGTAATCCTGTGGTCTACTGGCCTACTGACCATTAAGCATTTCTGCATTATTTTAACATAAGCCAATATTTACAACACTTACTTATTAATTTCTTGTTGTTTAATCGTTCAGTCGTGTCTGACTGTTTGTGATCCCATGAACAGCTTCCTCTGTCCATGGGAGTCTCCAGGCAAAAATACTGGAGTAGGTTGCCATTTCCTTCTCCAGAGGATCTTCCCGACCCAGGGATCAAGCCTGCTTGATCAGGTGGATTCTTGGCAGGTGGATTCTTTACCAGGTGCTTGGCAGGTGGATTCTTTACCACTAAGCCACCAGGGAAGCCCTCAAAGGATAGTACTCCTTCCTTAAAACTGTGAACAAGGTCACAGTAAGAATAGGAGGAGGAACAAAACAGATTACTCATTGTGAATGCTGACTTACCTTTCTATGTTTTTAATCAAAGAACGCTGAGGTTAAGTTATCTTAGACTAATAATCTTATATAACACCATACTTTAATAGTACCATACATTCAGGGACTAGATTTTTTCTTTTTAATCTTCACTGAAAATGATATAACAAATACTTTGCATTCATGTTGTGTTTACTACAGGTTGCTAACAGGATGTCGGGGAAGTGGTATGTGAAAGTATATGTGATTAAAAGTAAATAAATGAGAAACAAAAGCACTCAGATATTCTTTCTCGTTTCATCTCTCTCAACCACTGTTCTTCAAGTTATCAATTATCTAAAATCCCTTAAGGCTTATTTAAATCCAGACTTTAAAAGTTGAGCTCTAAGGATTTTCTAAACTTACTAATCTTATTAATAGTAGATCCCTTCGATGAACCACTTTAGGGCACTTAAGCAATCATTATAGCATTTACCTTTTCAAAATAAAATCTAAGTGTAGGCAAAATGTGAGTGATGATATTTCATAGGTATCTACTGAACAGTTCAAAAGAAAATGAAGTTAGAAAAATCTATATAGAGATATACAGTGTCCTAAGGGCAGAAAAGAGAAGCTCTGATTAAGTACTTGAAAATACATGAAAGAGGTCATGAAGCACAATTTCCTGGAGACTGATAAAAAAAACCACTGGGTCTGAATATTCAAACTCACAGATACCTTCCTGAAGGTATTTTCTACAAGCCAGACCAGGCAGGGCTTGGTCTTCAGAGCAAGATAAATGTTAATAATGGCACTGCCTCTGGGGTTTGTCCTGGGAACTGTGCCATTTAATATTCTTATTAATTCTTTGGTGTACGAATGTAAACTCCAGGTAGAGAAGCACTTTGTCAAAAGTTACTAAAGACAAATCACTAGGAACTGAAGGGATCGAGAAGAAATTCTGGTTGGATTTAGGCACATCATGAAGGCAACACAGCCAAAGCACGTCTCCAGGGCCACACAGAAGAGCCCAACTCACATGATTCTTTTCATCTAAGCTTGCAGTCACTAAGTTTGTAGGTTGTGTGCTGAGCTGCTTCAGTGGTGTTTGATTCTTCGTGACACTATGGACTGTAGGCCGCCAGGCTCCTCTGTCCAAGGGATTCTCTAGGCAAGAATATTGGAGTGGGTTGCCATGCCCTCCTCCAGGTCTTCCCGAGCTGGGGATCGAACCCGCATCACTTGCATCTCCTGCAGGCAGGTTCTTTACCACTAGTCCCATTTGCAAAGCCCATATAAGGGGTTACTCAGGCTAAAGGAAAAATGGAGCCCAGTAATGTCCTCCTTTCTAGACAGTGCAATGCCAACACTATAAGATACATGATAAAATACATAAAACTGTAAGATATATATGAGATAATCAAAGCATTACACAAGATAAAAGGAAGAAAAAACAGGGCTATGATTAAAAATGTACAGTTCTGTTCAGAATATCAAATCTATTGTGAGTCTACCGACAGCTATTCTTTCTCTAAGCAGAGATGATCTGCTTTCTTTAACTGCAATACAGAAGTTTTTGGCATCTCTCAAGTATTTTTCACATTGTGATTTGTTCTCTAGATATAAGTATAAATTTATCGACAGCTGAGATCCTGCTGGTGTTTTCTAGATTTTGCTAGAATAATAGATTTCCAACAAATGGTTGTTAAAGGCAGCAGTTAAGAATGTGGGCTCTGCAGCCTGAGATGGTCCAAGTTTAAATCTTGGATCTATCACTAAGTCTGAGATCTCAAACACATTTCTAAACTTTGTGTCTCCATGTTTTCATCTGTAAAACTTGGCACAGTAATGGTTTGTAGTAGGATTATCGTGAGGATTAAATGAGATACGACATGCAATAGTTTAGAACAGTACTTGGTATATAGTTGAGTGTTAACTGTTAGCTAAATAATCAGAGCACATTAATAAAAGAATTAATTAATGACTGATACACAAGTGAAAACTATAATGAAAATAAGAGGGATCCTCAAAGCTGGCGTTTCCTTCAATCAGGAGCAGTATTTCTCCAGATGTAAGTCTTTCACAATTAGATAAATACAGGATATGTCCAGTTAAATTAAATTGCACGTAAGCAACAAGTACTTTTTTTTTAGTATAATTAGACCCCAAACAGCACATGGTAGGAGAAAACTGGCAGAAACAGCATCTGGGAGAATAAGAATGTTGGTTCTTTAAGGGAAAGTCTCTAAATCTGAATTGATACTTTTGAACTGTGGTGTTGGAGAAGACTCCTGAGCATCCCTCGGACTGCATGGAGGTCAAACCAGTCAATCCTAAAGAAAATCAACCCTGACTATTCATTGGAGGGACTGATGCTGAAGCTCCAATATTTTGGCCACCTGATGCGAAGAGCTGACTCACTGGGAAAGACCCTGAAGCTGGGAAAGATTGAAGGCAAAAGGAGAAGGGGGTGACAGAGGATGAGATGGTCAGACAGCATTACCAATCCAATGAACATGAATTTCAGCAAACTCTGGGACATGACTTAGTGGCTGAAAAACTCTGAATCTTAAAAATCACTTCTTTAAAAATCACTTCTTCCCTTCTTTATCACTTTGAGGATGTCCTCTTTGCCATGTACACACTTTTCTTAACATCAACAAGTTGAGGTAAAAATGAGAATTTTAAACTAGATACAAGTGTCTACTCTTCTTGGATTTCCTACCAGCCACAGTGCACTCTGCCCACATGGACTAGAAGGAGTACTGCTGGGGTCAGCGCAAATTCTGGTAAATCAAACCACTCTGCATGCCCTCAAAGTATGTATGCATTTAGGTCTCCTTTCCACCCAACCTGAATTAACTGAACAGACCATTACGAAGTACTAACTTTAACAATTTGCTCTGAATATTTAAACTATGGTCTTAAAAAAGCAGTAGCAAAATTTCCCATATCGGCAGGGGTTTATTTGAGTACTGGTGGTTTAAGCAAGCTAAGTGCTGCACTCCGTATGCCAGCAAATTTGGAAAACTCAGCAGTGGCCACAGGACTGGAAAAGGTCAGTTTTCATTCCAATCCCAAAGAAAGGCAATGCCAAAGAATGCTCAAACTATCGCACAATTGCACTCATCTTACACGCTAGTAAAGTAATGCTCAAAATTCTCCACGCCAGGCTTCAGCAATACGTGAACCATGAACTTCCAGACGTTCAAGCTGGTTTTAGAAAAGGCAGAGGAATCAGAGATCAAATTGCCAACATCCGCTGGATCATGGAGAAAGCAAGAGAGTTCCAAGGCTGATTCATTTGAAAAGACCATGAAGCTGGGAAAGATTGAGGGCAGGAGGAGAAGGAGACGACAGAGGATGAGATGGTTGGATGGCATCACCGACTCAATGGAAATGAGTTTGGGTAAACTCTGGGACTTGGTAATGGACAGGGAGGCCTGGCATGCTGCAGTTTATGGGTTCACAAAGAGTCAAATTCGACTGAGTGAACTGAACTGAACTGAACTGAACTGAAAGGGTTCTAACCCGGAGAAGCCTCTTTGAGGATACATTTGCCTATCTGTAAATAGGCAGCTTTCTATAGACACCAGAACATACTTAGCATGTATTAAGCTGTATTTATGATAACTTACAAAGACACAGCATAGTATAAGTTCATTTTAAGTAGTCTTTTACAAATAGCAACCGAATCTATGTTTTCATTTCTAACAGCCAAGAATGCAAGAACATCAAGCTTGGAGGGTTTCATCTTACCCCTCAGTACTGATTTGAGGTTGAGCTTGGCTTGGCGGTGCAGGTCCTCTACGCAGGGCGGTCTTGTGGTGGGGAGGAACACATTCTCCTGCTGGTGCCATGGAGCAGTGTAGTGGACTGTCCATCGACTCTCCTCATCTAGGTTGGAAACAGCTGTAGAAAGAGAGAGAGAATACATTCAGGTTTTAAATTAACTGCGTTACATCAAGATGGGTTCTGGGTACCTAAAACACTCACAGGTAAGGACCAGCAAGGGAGAAATGTAACAAATTCTGAATAAGATTCAATCTTAGACCCGAGGGTCCTTTTCACTGTGTTTTGTGTTTGTTCAGTTAATTGCTTCCCATCTTTTTAGGCCCTCCTTTTACTCCAAAGTTAGAAAATGATTAACAAAATCAATAAAGACCCCCTGCTTCACTCCATCATGACAAAGTGACTATACTATGTCACTACATTAGTAAATGTTAGGCTGCAAGACAGAAAACAACTTTTCTTTACTAAGAACCTGGCACCAATTCTTTCCCCTCTAAAGCATTATTTTGAAATACCACTGTTATAAACTCATTTAAATTTTTAAAAACTAAGCATAAACATTCAATGTAATAAATTTAAATAGCATAGTTCAATTAGAAATCCATTTGTGCTGAAAAATTTTCTCCGCATTTTCTGCTTTCATGGAATATGTTCATATTCAAATGTTTTTAGAAACTCCAATGCAATCGACTTTTCCCAGCATAATCCAATTCGATTGAATTTTTCCAACACACAAGAGACTGAGGATATCAGAGGAAGAAATGGTAGGTTAAATCTCTATGATAATTTTCCTTTTACATTTTAGGGCTTAAGATTGCTTTGTCTATTTGATTTTTCCTGACAACACAACCCAAGAGGGGCTACCAATGGATCCCAACATGAAATTGACAACATTACACAAATTCAACAACAATTTTTAAAAATACTGTTTATATAGCTGTCGCTGTAAGCCAGCACTGGAGAGACTAGAGAAGTTTGAGAAGGACTCTGTGTTGAGGTGTTTACTGAAGGTGACAAGTCTAACACCTGTAAAACCAGCAGATATGACAATTGTGAGTTGGGGGGAATCTTCCCCTAACTCTGACCTATGCCACAGAGGACACAATGGGCATACGCGTTTCTACAACATAATATGTCTCTGGAAATGAGACCATAAAGTAGATTCATAAAATAAAATGAACAGGCACACATGAACTATTGAACCTTTCTATATGAACATGTTTAAAATTAACTCACTGCACCTAACAGCACAGCCATTAAAACCATTATACAGATCAAATGCACTAACATATGGAAAGTCACGGCTTATGAAATAACTCATGAAAAGAATGGTTGTGGTAAGATTAGTGCAATTACTTGAAGGGAGTCCCTGACTTTTAGAATCATCAATGAAGAGGAACTTGGCCTTTCTCAGTGCCCCTGGGAACAGGAGTCAGCCCCCAGACCAGAGTGAGGTCAGCACTCACCCCGTATACCATCTTCTTTACAGGTACTGAATTCCACAAGCCCAACTTTAAATATTTCACTTTCTAAATCATCCCACTCTCTCCAGTGATAAGATAAATTAGTACTACGTATGTAATATACAACATTATGAACACAATTAACACTGTTGGGTTATATAAAAAGTTGCTAAGAGAGAATGAGATGGTTAGCTAGCATCACCAACTCAGTGGGTAAGAATGTGAACAAACTCCAGGGGAGAGTGAAGGACAGAGGAGCCTGATGTGCTGTAGTCCATGAGGTCACAGACTCAGGCATGACTTAGCAACTGAACAACAAGACAGTATATCCTAAGAATTCTCACCACAAAGAAAACATTTTTCTTTTTCTTTTGTATCTATATGAGACTATGAATGTTCACTACACTTACTGTGAGAATCATTTCATGATGTCTGCTAGCCAAATCATTATGCTATACACCATAAATGGATACAATGCTGTATGTCAATTATACGTCAATAAAACTGGACAAAATTTTTTTTAAAAAATCATCCCACTTTCCCTACAAATTGCCAAATGGAAAAATAAACATTGAGAACTTGACATCAAGTTAAAAACAGAAATGTCCTATGTGCTTTCTGCTTTTAATGTTTACTAAAAGCTGCATGTAAATTAGGCACTCGGCATTGCACACAACCTCTGTGGAATAAATGTTTTGCATGGTACATAGAACTATCAGTCGTAATCTATAAAATTCAAAGAGCCCTGACTTAGTTATGATCTGAGAATCTTGCACAGGGTGGAGCTCGCCGTGTGTCCTCCAAAGAGTAACCAGTTAATTATAAAGTTTTGTGCTGATGCTCATTTATTTCGAAGACTGAATTATCACACTTCATAGTTGGAAAATAATGAAAATGGAAACTCTTCCTATTCGCCAATTACAAATCAAATCCAAGTGATGTGTCCGTGTAATTGCACATTCAGCCCCATCATACAACTACCAACTGGCTCCTAAGAAAGAACAGTTGTCTTTCCCTGGTGTATCTCACTCTTGCCAGGGTAGATTTCAGTCCATCCAAAGACAATCTTTGACGAGGGGAGCTGTAGAAATGAACCCCGAGGGCTGTTCGTTTGCTTTCTCCAGTTTCTCTTACCAATGCTCCTACCTACATTTATCCAGTTTAAACCCATGGCCCCAGAACTAAAATAAAATAAATTAACAACTATGTAAAAATAAAACTGCTTATAAATAAAAGTTATACTTTCCAAAGAATGAAGAAGCACCTGGATTTAAAGAAACTGAAACCAACCTTAAGTACATAATGAAGCCGCACCACAAAAGTTGTGTACTTTACAATGATTGATCGGTCTAGACAGAAGCTGTCCTTGAGCTCTTAAATACCTAACAGAGTGTAGGAGAGTTTCAGAGGATCATCCCCACCCAAAATATGTGATGCATCACTCAGAGGCTCCTCATATTTAGCCAAAGAATCAAAACACCATACACTGTACATCAAGCAAGGCCGACATAAAGTAAATACAAGGGCTTTTTTCCCCCTTCTTCAAAGGATTATTATTATTATTTTTTTTGAGAATCCCAATAGAAGTGAATTCACCTAAAATCCCAACCATAAATAAGTAAGTCATGCTTTTAAAAAGAAAAAATCACATAATTCTGCCCTAGAGTTATAAAAGTCTGAGGTATTTGAACTTGGTATAGAAAGGAGTTTGAAAGTGAAGTCGCTCAGTCATGTCCGACTCTTTGAGACCCCGTGGACTGTAGCCCATCAGGCTCCTCCCTCCATGGGATTTTAGTTTAACAAACACCAATTATCCTGTTTTATGCTCTTAATTCCATCACTCAAAAGGATGAAACCGTACATAAAACACACACACATACATATAGTGCAGAGAAAAGAAACTACTTACTTTTCTTCTTAAAAAGTTTAATCAAAGACTTGATCTTTGTATTAATAAAGACCACCATTTCCAGGACATCTATGCAGGATTTAAAAATTTGAATTTCATCAAAAGCTCAGTCCAGCAAGCAGGTAGCAATCGGCATCCTTCTGCTCCAGATTCTAACTTTTTCCTCTGGTCTTGAATCCTCAGACATCTGTTGGGCTGATGTAACTTTGAGGTTGAACTTATTGACAGGCAGTTACAAACCATTAACAGTCCTTGAACCTGAAAACCTCCCACTGAAACCTAATCTTTAAGGCCGAGAGTCACCAGTGACAACGTGTACAGAAAGAGAAAGCCAATCGGGGTTCTCATTTGCATGAGAGCCACATCTGTCTTTCTGCCTTGGTGCTCAATGATTCAGTTTCCTCTCCAACTGATCTGAAGTGCTTCCTCTCTGGAGTCCACAAAAACAGTAGAGATTTTCCTTTATGGAAGTCAAGGTGAAGCAAAGGTGTTCCCCACTTTCACTGGACCACTAAGAACATCCAGATCTTTTTACTGGAGCCGACAAGTCTTAGAGCAAGTCTGTTCATTCTTTGACTCCCTATTTAAGTAAGGCATTTGAACTGATTTACAGGGGAGAAAGAGCCAAACAATTGTTTCCCCAACCACGCCCCCAGGCTCTGCCTCCCACACTAAAGGAAGGTTTGCAAGCAGTAAAACTTTACAATGCAATCTCCAGGGAGCTGTAAATGATGACTTGGTTGTATTTTAGTTGCAAATTAGTACACCCAGTCTTCTCACCCAGTTTTTTTTTTTTTTAATCTTTGCCAGTGACGGAGAAAAGCATTGTCATTGTTCCAAAGGGTGATCTTGTTTGCATCTAGCTGCCACAACTCTCTTACCACCATCCCCCAAACCCTTAACTTATCCCACTCCAAAGGAGAAGACAGATGATAAAGTAGCCTCATCATTTAAATCTGTATTTTAAAATTTAAAAACCTAGCCTAAGCTCCAGGTTTTTTAAATTCCACACCAAACACCTCCCCAATGGGAGAGAAGAGGAATAATTTCTAACAAAAATTATCGGAGTTTTTTCTCTTTGACGTGAATGTACTGTTCTAAGTTGCAGTTCTTTTCTCGTGTGCAATTGGCCACAGAGAACTGGGTAAATACAAACAGAGAAGAATCAGAAATGTGGTACAAGCAGGCACTAGAAAAATACACTTCGGGGTAAAGAGACAGGAACAAAAAGGAAAAGAATACAAATCAAACAATATTACGAAAGGGAACAAAGGAAAAGAATGTGCCTCACAGCTCTCCCCAGCTTCACTTCATGCAAAACAGTTTTTTGAAACATGTTAGACAACCTCTTATTTCATAGCTTTGGGCCAGACTTACAACTGAATGGAAAAATGTAATAACCCACTAATTCAAAACATTTAGTTTATAACAAAAGCTTTTAGTCAAAGAATAAAATTTATATAAGGGGCTCCCTCTAGGGAAAACTTTGGAATGATTCCTCCTCAAATCATCCCCCCCAACACACACACAATCTGATTTTTTAAACAACAAAATGAAAGCAAACAAAACCCAAAACACACATATTATCCTACCACCATACATAATATCACAGATTTCCAACTTGTGTTCTTTCACCTATACACTGCTTTATTTAAAAGTAATTACATGGCCAGATGGCAAATGAGAAAAGACAGAGTGTGAGTTAAATTATATAACTGCTTGAAAAGTGTGCAAAGTTCCCCTTAGGATAACACATTTATAAGCAAGAGCTGCCTCTTAGCTCACTATACTCAAAACAGGCAGTAGTGGGTTCTAACCAGAAGCACCCCTATCCACAGTCCACGAATTTCTGAGGTTGAACATCCCCATCTGGACTTCCAACTACAAACAGCACATGGCCTTTCACGGACGCAACAGTGGCACTGGAACATTGATTTACTCATTCAAAGACAAATACTGAGCACGTACGAAGTGCCATTCATTTGAGATCCCTCTTGGAGCTTACATTACTTGACCATAAACCACAATTATGTGGTATGTTAGAATGTGATGAGTGGAGTGGACAAAAGAAAAAGTTGCATAGGATAAAAGGGGCTTGAGAGGAGGAGGGTGGTGGCCAGGTTGTAATATTAAATAGAGTCAGGTAGAGCTCATTGGAAAGGTGAGACTTGAGCAAAAACTTGAAGGAGGAAATAGCAATAGAACAAGAATCTGCAGTGAATCCAACCGGCTCTCATTTTAAAGAGGGAGGAGAGAAGTTATTGGTAGTGAAACATTTCTAACCCACCAGGGCTAGTCAGAGAAGTGCTCTAAGAAATGAACTTTGGTAAGAGTCACACATGGAGAAATCTCCTTTCTCATTAATAAAACCTGCTATCAAGTGACCACAATCGTGTAAAGATAATGCCACTGGTTACACAGTGATCAGTGGCAAGTCTGGGGGTTTAAAAGCAGGCTTCCACCCCAGCATCTCACGTGGCACCAGTAGCAACAAACCCACCTGCCAATGCAGGAGACGTAGGAGACATGGGTTCTATCCCTGGATTGGGAAGATCCCCTGGCGAAGGAAATAGCAACCCACTTTGGTATTCTTGCCTGGAAAATCCCATGGACAGAAAAGCCTGGCGGGCCATAGTCCATAGGGTTACAAAGAGTCAGAGATGACTGAAGCAACTGAGCATGCACCCCAGCATCCCAGGGCACATGGTCCTCTCGGCATTATTCTGTGCTGCCTCTTAACTCCCTAAGTCCAGAGCTTCCGGAAGGAAGCACTTAAACTATGGTATTTATTGTGTTAAATATTAAGAAGCGTTTGGAAAGAGCTTTTTAATTATAAAGATTTCCCCAGTGGTTTTCTCATTTCTTACTTTACAATCTATGTGTGCTGTGCTGTGCTTAGTTGCTCAGTCATGTCTGACTCTTTGTGACCCCATGGACTGCAGCCCACCAGGCTCCTCTGTCCATGGGGCTTCTCCAGGCAAGAATACTGGAGTGGGTTGCCATGACAGGGGATCTTCCCAACCCAGGCAATGAATCCAGGCCTCAAACATTGCAGGCGGATTCTTGACTGTCTGAGCTACCAGGAAAGTTCAAGAATATTGGAGTGGGTAGCCTATCCCTTCTCCAGGGGAATCTTCCCAACCCAGGAATCAAAGCAGGGTCTCCTGCATTTCAGGTGAATTCTCTACCAGCTGAGCTACAAGGGAAGCCCCAATGATCGCTCTAAACCTATCAATTCCAGCTTTGATGCAAACATTATCTTTCCTGCTGTCTAAAATTCTATTGCCCATCATTTAAAAAAATTCTCCATGGTCACCATGAACTTCTAACCAGTACCAACGGTCTTCTTCTCTCTCATCTTTCTAGCTATCTTTTTAATCGTATACTACTAGTGACCCAGTTGTGGAGGTGTCTTTCATCAACACTAAAGACCACTATTTCCTTTCCTACATCTGATTGCTCCTTCTCTGAATTCTGACAAACTCTTAACAAGCTTCCAAGAGCCAGGTGTTAAAATTCTGCCTATGCTATCAGTGGCTCAGAGGGGTAAAGTGTCTGCCTGCAATGTGGGAGACCCTGGTTCGATCCCTGGGTCGGGAAGATCCCCTGGAGAAGTAAATGGCAACCCACTCCAGTATTCTTGCCTGGAGAATCCATGGACGGAGGAGCCTGGTAGGCTACAGCCCACGGGGTCGCAAAGAGTTGGACACGACTGAGTGAATTCACTTTCACGCTATTTACTTACTCCCCCTTGAAACCTTAATGATTTTGCTGGTGTGAGGTAAAAGTCAGCAAATTATGGCTCTTGGGTCAGAGCCAGCTGGCCCCTTTATAAATGGTTTTTAAAAATTAAAAAATAATATCTCACGACATGTGAAATAAGACTCAAATATATAAGACTCAAATTTCAATGTCTGACAGTGAAGTTGTGGCAGCGCAACTATGCCCCTGCCTTCATCTGTTGTATACTCTGCTCTCAGGCTGCACACAGCTGCAGCGTGGATCGTGTGCCAAAGACTACTACACGCCCGAAAGCTGAATATATTTATTCTCTGAGAGGCTGACTTCTGGATGAAGCCACTGCCTTTAAACAGCCCCCTCAGTCTTCACCTCCATCTGCTGTCTTTCACTGGTCTGCCCTCCAGCTCCATCCTAACCGCCCTCTACTCAAATCTCACATTATCTCAAGCTAAATGCCTAATTTAAGCTGGTTTCCTTAAATCTGCTGCTTATCAAGAACTTTTTGATATCTATTAGGAATGACAAGTCAATTTTTCAATGAACCAGACAGGTATATTTAAACGCCACTTAAAATGAGAGAACGGAGATCTAGATGCTAATGCTGTCAGAGTTAAGATGAGACTCTGTGTATCTTGATTCATCTCTAATTAGCACATACTAAGTATTGCAAGGGGCTTCCCTGGTAGCTCAGCTGGTAAAGAATCCGCCTGCAATGCAGGAAACCCCAGTTCGACTCCTGGGTTGAGACAATCCCCTGGAGAAGGGATAGCCTACCCACTCCAGTATTTTGGGCTTCCCTGGTAATTCAGATGGTAAAGAATATGCCTGCAATGAGGGAGACCTGGTTAAAGATATCTTTAGTTAGTATGTTCAAGTTAATATATCTTACACAAAAGTCTTTATTAGAGTCCATAACTAATAAAAATATTTAGACTAAAAACCTTCAGCTCATGTATTCAAGTTAATGTATCTTATATAAAAGATATATTGAGACCATAAATAAAAATATTTAAGAGTAACGCATTATGCTCTAAAAATGCTGTCAAATATGACAAAGAAAAATATACTCTAATATCACTTGAATAATCCTGGCAGATCCTGGTCCAGATTTTTTAAATTCTTTACCACCACTATTACATAAAAATTCCCATCCTTATTTCTAAAATTCCAACAATTCTGCTTAATCTTTCACTGAAATGAAATCTTACTTTTAACCAACATTTTAAATTTTTTCTTCTAGGGAGTCATCTGATCATTTCTACAGTTATTCTATTACTTCCCAGGAGCAGGTGTATAACATACCAGCAAAGAGATAGAGGAATATTTTTAAAAGTAATACATATTCTAAACATTTTAATTGTAAATGTGCACTTATGTTCCACCAGTCAGCAAGTTCACTTTGAGTACTTATTAGCTGCCTTGTGTTAGGCATCCGGGTTAAATGTGAATCCAACATGGGCACTGACTTTCTTAGGAAGGTCATAGTCCAGTGGGGATGGCACACCCAAACTGATAAAAATAATAAAATCATGAATAAGTACAGGGAGAGAGATAAGACAATGCTGTTAACTGAAAGGATGACAAAGGGCATGCAGCTCATTTATTTAAAAAAAATTTTTAAATAAACTAGTTTTTTGTGTTTGCATTTAGCTTTAGCCCCTATATTGTGATCTGAAGCTTTAGGTCAGGAAACAATGTCACAGTTTTGAAGAATTCAAGCAAATTCAAACATATTTTTAGTTACTGGTAGCCATTTCCTGGGTTTCCCCAATGGCTCGGCAGGTAAAGAATCCACCTGCAATGCAGGGGACACAGGAGGCGCAGGTTCAGTCCTTCGGTCAGGAAGATCCTCTGGCGAAGGAAATGGCAACCCACTCCAGTATTCTTGCCTGGAATTCCATGGACAGAGGAGCCTGGCAGGCTATAGTCCAAAGGGTTACAAAGAGCAGACCCGACTGAGCAACTAAACAATTAAATGCTACAAAGCATTACACACATTTTATGTGTACAATATTATATTTAAACTTCTGTCCAAACTTCAGACCACTCACCACCAAAAGTTTAGTTTCCATCACCATACAGTCAACCTCCTTTATCCATATTGCCCTCCCCCGCTCCCATCCCTTCTGGTCACCACTACTCTGGTCTCTGAATCTGTGCATCTATTTGGTCTATTTATTTAGATTCCACATATGACTGATATTAGATGGTATTTGTTTTTCTCCATCTGACTTATTTCACATAGCGTGATACCCTCAAAGTTCATCCATGTTGCCACCACTGGTAAGATTTCATCTTTTTGTATGGCTGAGTAGTATTCCATCTTATGCGTGTGTGATCTTTATCCAGGCATCTGCTGATGGGCATTTAATGGTGTTTGGAAAACTAGACAGCCACATAACAAGAAGGAAACTAGACCGCTCTCTCTCATCACACGCAAAAGCCAACTTAAAATGGATCAAAGAGCTGAATGTAAGAAACCATAGAACTTCCAGAAGAAAACACAGGCAGTGTGCTCTTTGACATCAGCCGCAGCAACCACTTTCTGGCTACGCCTCCTCATGACCTCATTTAGAAGACAAAGGTGAACAGAGGTGAAGAGGGGACCTGTTGGAAAAGCCCAGTCCTGGGACACAAGGAGACCTGCAAAGGCCTCAGTGTAAGTTTAGGGGAAATTAATGTAGAGAAGGAGGTGGAAAGAGAGGCAGGGGCCTGACCCTGAGGGGCCTTGCTTGTCCTAAGAGGGTGGAATTCAGTGGGTGGCCTAGGGAATCGCTGAAGGAGTTTAAGAGAGGAAGTTGTGTGGCCAGTGTGAAATCATAAAGACATCACAGGTGGAGGTGAAGGGTGAGCCTGAGAGGGCTTGACTGGAGGCAGGGAGAAAAGGTAGCGGGGAGCCAGTCCAGCAAATCACGCCAACGGTGAGGAGGTCAGAACCGGTCCTCATGAGGGCTGTTTTTCTACAACATCCTTGGTCTTAGCGGCCCATCTTTAATAGCGTGTATTATGTCTCAGGAACCATTATATACTTAATGTATAAAATTTTAAAAGTTAGACCTTAGTTATTAATAAATGACCCGGTTACCATTCATGCTTTCACTTGTAATAAACCTTAAAATATACCCTTATTCTTTTTATTAAGGACCAAAGATTGTACATGTAAACCTAAAAGCTTAAGAGCAGAGCTGTCTAAGGACTCATGGATAAGCTGTCTAAGGCCTCTATCCCCATGGAGCCCTTCCCCTCTCCCTCCCCCCTCCCCATTTACACAAAGCTTCAGGCCCTCTTCAGTGCATTAAATGAAGTTAGGGCATTAAAAGTGTTTATTTTGAACCCAGAACTTTCACAAACTTTGTTTAAAAGTATTTAGTAAAAGGGAACATTTTCAAATAATAAACACAGGAGTTATAAGCAGAAACAAGGCATGATTATGTCACATAATATATACACACATTTTGAATTAAACAAAATGAGTCCTGGATCAATTGAAAGTGGACTGTATAATCAATAAAGATCACCATGGTCTTGTAAGTGGGGAGGGGAGGGATGGAAAATAAAACTCAGATGTAATGGAGTTCTGGTCAAAGCTCCAGATTCTAAATGATAATGTAAGCATGTCTCAAAAGAATTTTAGCTCTTGAAAATAGAAAATATTTCAGCCCAGCCTTATCTATAAATGGTGTTTTTAATGACTGTTGACGTGTTTCACACTCTTTTTTTTAAATCAAACATCTGAAATAGAAGACCGTACATGACTAAGTTAATTTAAGTGTACTGATTATCTTTATGCATGGTTAAAATACTTAAAATACAGTGTTTAAATCCACAGACACACCCATTCATTCTTCTGCTTTTCAGACTCATTGGATTGGAAATCATCACAGCAGAAGAGCATCCAATATAAACCCATAGGCCTGTCGGATAAAATGTACACATTTAGTAGTAAGAGATTTGAGAAATTTATAAAAATAAACTAGCAACATAATCTCCTTAATAAACATTCATAATAATCCTTTAGTAATAGACTTACAGAAAACTTAGGTCTGGCCTCTATTTATTAAGGAACAAAGTTTCCCATATTTCAACTTTTGGAAGCGAGATTTATGTTTCATGTTTTTATAAATACTTTCATATTCAGAGCAATTATATACAGTCTATATTTCTTATCTTTGAAAATAACAATCATTAGAAGCTGCAAAGCAAATTAATAACACAGGCAGATGAATGAATGCAATCAGTAAATATAAAAATAAGAGTAAATTTAAAAACAGGGCTGTCAAATAAAATACAGCATGCCCAGATAAAGCTGAATTTCAGGTAGATGAAATTTGACAATCAAGGGACATTAAAAAAATGTCTAGTTAAGTTCATTTGTTAACACAATTGTAATTTATGATATTAAAAGATAGCCTTAAGTATTTCATACAACAGACAGAAAAATATACTTTATATTATTTGAAGCAAATTGAACTGACTATAGGCTTTTGCTGTTTGGCATTTAATTGATTAGAACTGATCTCTTATTTTTCATATCAGGCATTTTTCTTACAAGTTACTACTCTTCATCTCTGTAGTCTAGATTTTAAACATGCACAACTTCTTCTTTGATTTACTTGCCAGTTTTATATGCCATTACAGAAGAGATGCCAAACACGAGGTCTGTTAGAGCAACTGCACAACACACACATCAGCCTGCCATCTCCTTAATTCAGCAGGCCCTCCTGGGACAACGATATTACGTGGGTCCCAATGTGATGAAACACCAAGTATAAAACATCACCCACGGTGAATTCAAGTTAAACATTGTTGTTGACAAGTTACATTTTTCCAGTTTACAGGAAATGCTAGAGCTAGAGGGAAAGATGAAAACGTCACTCAGACTAAAAAGCTGAATGTTTACCTGGTTTGGCCTCTCTGCAATAAATTAATTAAATAAGGACAATAAAGAGACTGTGCCAGATTTAAAGAGCTTTAAGGAACATCACAAGCAGATGTATGATCCAGATGCTAGTTTTTGGATAAACCAGATATAAAGAAAACCCTTTTAGACAAAGAGGGAAATTTGAATGAGCACTGGGTGTAATCTTACACATTTAACATTTGAATACTGCTACACACTTAACATTTGAATACTGTTACACTCGTACACACGCGCGCACACATTGTAGAGATGCTGGCCTGGAATGAAAATACTGATATATGTCTGATGGCAGATGCTCATAAAGAGTTTTTTAACTGTTCCATGAATCATGTTATTTCACACACAAAAAAAGAAGCATTAAAAATCACCAATATTCTAGAACCTCATTGGTACAATAATCTTTTCTTTCTTCTGCTTCTGAATTAATCTTTAATGATGAATCATATGGCATACTGAAAACAAGACAAATGGAAATCTCTCTTCTCATCAATATCTGGTTGGGGGAGTGGCTGGGAGTAGAAAGGGAAACCTTGAGAAATGACAATGTATCAATTCTTTAGAAGGAACTTGATCTGGCATCCACTTTGCCAGTTCATTCTAATGCTAGGAAATACCCTTTTCTCTGCAGGTGTTGAAGCTAAAGGCTTCAGCTATGGATCCTAGTTAATAATTTAATCTAAAACCACTGGTACCATCTGCTCAGTCAGTTTTGGAACGTCTGCTATCACTGTGACTAGTTTAGTCATGTCACAATGTTCATGTGACAAATGTTGAACAAATGAAAGGCGAGGCAGACAGAAAGCATGCGATGGAAAAAAGAAACCCCCATCAAAAGTCTAAAACACAAAGGGAGCCCTGCTGACTGAGCATTCAAAGCTCAGCCCTGCCTGAGGGGATGGGAGGATGCATCTCTCTAATGCAGGGAATGAGACAATCCAGAGGCTGTCCTGAGATGAGGGGCACAAAGTGGGGCAGACAGGGGAGAGCTTTGTGAAGGGAATGGGCCCCGAGATTGGAAACACAGATGTGTAGGGATACAGCAAGGGCAAACTGGAAAGGGGAGATGTCACGCAACTAGAAAGTTATAGCTGAAAAGAGCCCTAGAGAACATCCAATCCACTCCATTTTTTTTATAAAATAAGTGACCTGATCACAGAGCTGCCCAGCAGCTGAGTGGATTCTCCATCTTGTGCTCCAGATTTTAATACACCCCATATTGCTGCCTGCACTGAAGAGGGTTGATGGGGTAGGGTACCGACCATCCACACTCATTTCTCCCTCCATGCTTTTGTAATTCTTCCATGGGGATGCCAGATCCCTGACTTATCCACTTGGCAAGCTCCTATTCATTCCTTAGGGCTTCGCTGGTGGTTCAGAAGTAAAGAATCCACCTGCCAATACAGGAGACATGGGTTTGATCCCTGGGTGGGTAAGATACTCTGGAGAAGGAAATGGCAACCCACTCCAGTATTCTTGCCTGGGAAATCCCATGGGCAGAGGAGCCTGACAGGCTATAGTTCACGGGGTCACAAAAGAGTCAGACACGCCTTAGTGACTAAACAACAACAATTCATTTTTTAAGTTATAATTCAAGCATTAACCATCCTTAAGAAGCATTCCTTAACAGCTTTCCTGTTTCAAAAATTGTGTCATTTTACTTGAAGGATAATTTCCTCCAAAGTGAACTATGTCTGACATGCAGAAAGAGAACGAATACTTTCATCAACTATAAGCCTTTGTACTTAGACCAATTATATGCCACATGCTTTTTAGTCCTAATCCATTCACCTAAGTGTCCTGATTCATCGAATTCATTTTACTCAGCCTGTATCAAGTATATAAAAGCTCATTTTAGGAGGGAAATTATATGAGTACAGTGATATAACAACTAGTTCAACTGTAAAGTTAACACTTTACCTTTCCCAATATAGTCATTTGAAACATATTTTCTGAATGTATATAAAGGGGCTAGCACATCTTAGAGAGTAATTTTCAATCACTCGGAAATTAAGATGTATTTTCTGACAAGGACCTACTGTATAGCACAGAGAACTTTGCTCCATATGTTATGTGGATATAACTCCCTGGATGGGAGTTTGGGGAAGAATGGCTACATGTATATGTATGGTCAGTCTCTTTGCTGTCCACCCGAGATTATCATAGTGTTGCTAACTGGCTATAGTCCTACACAAAATAAAAAGTTTAATAAAAAAAAAAAAGATATATTTTCTGGGCTATTAAAATTTAACATAGTTAAATCCTTTTATAACAAAAATCATTTACAGGGAAATAACTTTTTAAATTTGAAAAGAAAAATCAACACAAACTTTCTTCTAAATCTTCAAGGAAGAAAAAAATAAACCTCACCGTAGAATGAAAAGCCAACATATAGTGTGATGATCTTGGAAATATAAGAGAGTCATGTGATTAGCTAAGGTGCTTTATAGTTTGGGCTCTCTCGTATTTTTTAAATTGGATGATATTAAGGACCTGCTTGATTGGTAGTGTTACAAAACCTACAAAGAATCTATATATGAGAATTTTCTACCTAGAACAAAACTGAGAGCAAAGGATACTTCCTAATCAGGACTACAAGGGGAAAATTGACAAAATCAAGGCGAAGATTGCCACCTACAGGGGGACGCTGTCCACTCACTGAGACACTGGAAGAGGAAAGGATTTCTGCTGCTGTCTCTCAACAGAAAAGCTTGGGGGAAAGGGCTCTGGTTCAACACACCCCCTTTCAAGGTCACATTTCAAAAGAATGCTCTCATATTCTTCCACCAAAGAAAGACCATACTCCATAATCTCCATGCCCTTTCTGAGCCTCAGTTTAAATGAAGTTGATCTCATGCCTCAAGCCCAGATTAAGGAAGCACTCCTATGTTAGAGAGGGCATTTCTGAATCAATAAGGGAGAAGCTACATGACATGTGAATAACTGGGACTAAGAAAAAAAGAGGTCCACATCAATTTACGAGCAAAAGGTAAAATTTTATAACAAAGGAACCCAAAGGAGTGTTTTCCATTTGGAGAGAAGACAATTTGAAGCCATACAGTCTGTGAATACAAAAAATACGTTATTTAAACGAACGAGGGAAAATCAGATTCTTCACTGCTTAAGTTCTTTCCAAGTAATCATCGATAAAGTATAAAGAGTTAGAGAAAAGAATTACTTGAGCTTATTATTTTGCAAGCAATGGGACAATCCTATGAACTGTTTAGCTTTTCTTCTATTTCCTGTGATTTCTTATATTGTTTCACATATGGTTAAGATGAAGGCTACAATTAATAAGCTGGTGTGATCAACTACTTTTGTTAAGAGGCCAGCTGGTTCACATGCAAAATGATAATGAGACAAATTAAGACAGACTGCTTTGGTTTGGTGATGAACTGACAGCAATACTTATAGTTAAATGACTCCAACTGTATCTGGTTTTCCAGTAATGGTAAAAGTCGACTCAAGTAAGGATAATATTTATCTGATTCATGTTAGGTTTTATTTTTTTAAAAATTACATTGCCCTAAACCACTGAATAAACAGTAGCAGAATTCTTTGGAGAAACCACAGCTCCCTATTAACCCTAAGAGCTACAAAGATTTTATAATCATGCTAGAGGTATCCCAGCAGGAGCAAAGGAAAGTCAGCCTGGCATAAAAGGACATTCAGGTTAGTCTAGAGACTGCCGCTGCTACTGCTAAGTCGCTTCAGTCGACTCTGTGCGACCCCATAGACAGTAGCCAACCAGGATCCCCTGTCCCTGGGATTCTCCAGGCAACAACACTGCAGTGGGTTGCCATTTCCTTCTCCAGTGCATGAAAGTGAAAGGGAAGTCGCTCAGTCATGTCCGACTCTTGACCCCATGGACTGCAGCCTACCAGGCTCCTCTGCCTATGGGATTTTCCAGAGACTACAGAATGTTTACTGAAGTTAGGCAGTCACAGACTTTTGACATGAATAAAACCTTTCTATAAACTCAATTTTTCATATATTGCCACTGGTTTTTCTTTTCAATTCAGTGATAAATGTTAAATATATGTTAGCTGCTCAGTAGTGTCTGACTCTTTACAATCCCATGGACTGTAGCCCATCAGGCAGGCTACTTTGTCCACGGAATTCTCTAGGCAAGATTACTGGAGTGGGTTGCCATGTCCTTCTCCAGGGGATCTTCCCAGCCCAGGGATTGAACCTGGGTCTCCTGCATTGCAAGTCAGATTATTTACCATCTAAGCCACTAGAGAAGCCCAAAAGTTAAATAAGTAAACAACAAATGACAGCAAGAGGCAAGAATAAAAACACTGATTATTGTACGGAGATAAATGTTCAGTATCTCTAGATTCTAATAACCTAATATTTCCAAAGCAAGGATTTCATGATGTAGACTTCTGAACTGACACTGTGGAAGTGTTTCCACGCTTGTGGGCATTCAGTGGTGCTCAAAGAGTATAAAATTGCAGACAGCTGGAAGGGAAGGGAGGTGACTGCTGTGCCCACATATTAGGCCCACAAAGAATCTGAGAAAAATCAATGATAATCAAAAAAGTAATGCTACTACTAAGTAATAGCTGCCCACTGGTTTTGTAAAAAACTGATATGTTTATTAGCTCCTTTGCATCAGCATCATGACAGTTTGAAATAGAAAGCAGAAAAAAAAAAGAAATTTTTTGTATCTTAGCAAATATAATAATATTAGAAAGGATTAGGGTCAACAATCTTATGTGCCTAACAATATTTTTAATATGCAGCCAAAAATATGAAGCTTGAAAACATAAAGACGGGTAGGGATATTTCATAATGTGGTCTACTGCTTCGTGTGCGTGTGCATGTGAGCGCACGTTGCACGCTTTTTTCACTAAAGAAAAAAGATAAAGTCACTATAGGAATTTGGTAATGAACACATGGGCAATCACTGTTTTCCGCCCCCAGAATTATTTGGGAGAAAATAAAACAGTTAAGTTCTTAAAATGCCAATAGTTAAATCTCTCTCAAGTTACACATCAGTTCTCTGAAGACTCAGCTCCCTCCATTTTTACCACTTCATCCTGAAACATCTATCTCTCATATGAAGGTCAGCCCACACATATTGTTCAATGATAAAACAAGTTCAAATGAAGCTGCCACAATCAAATCTCATTAGCAAATTGCATGTAATTAAGTATACATTTAGGCTATCGAGGGTGGTCCTAAAGTAACTGTACTTTTCAATACTTGCCTTGAGGTTCATGTACAATCACCTTCACCCTGACTTGAATTATTTTATTATAACTGCTTTCTGAGAAGTACCAATTGCACTCAGCAATAGTGGAACCAACCACAGACTCCAGACAATATATTATATTCATTATCAATTAAGCCCCCGAGCATCTCCGGAGAGCTAGTTTTAGTAGGACACTCCATGTTGAAATAGGATTAAAATTCACTTCTTCGCTCAGTAGCCTCCCCCTACCTCTTGTCAATACAATCACAGCCGCCCATCAACAAGGATAACTCTATATTCTGAACTTTCTAGCTTCACTCAAATTGTTTAACATCAACACTCCCCTCCCCGCCAAATGGCCTCTTCTTTCTGCAGCTGCTGCATGCCACAAATAGCTTCTTGTATAATTTGACTTAGAATGCACCCCAAACTAAACATGTTGAATGGCAACGTGAATGCTTCATTCAGAGAGTGCTAAAATGTGTAGAATGTCCTAAAAACATCTCAGTGGCAAAGGGATTCGTTCGGTAGTCTTGGGGCAGAGGACTGCTTTCAGCCGTAACCTGCAAATTCTCCTCAGTTCTGTGTAGCCAGCTTCGGAAGATTCCCATGGTGATCAAAGAAGGATGAACTAATTCCCCTCAGCTTGCCCTCTCTACAAGGGCTTTCTCTAATGTTGCCTCCATTCCCCACAACAAATAAGTTCCTTTTCGCTTTCCTAAGTAAATGTACTTACTCTCAATCTATTCATGCTCTAGCATCAGTTATCCATTCTTCAGATCAGATCAGATCAGTCGCTCAGTCATGTCCAACTCTTTGGTTAATTCAAATGGTTTAAGTTGTTTAACTTAATGTTCTGTGTATGCTGGGCTTCCCTTGTGGCTCAGCTGGTAAAGGGTCCCCCTGCAGGAGACCTGGGTCCAATTCCCTGAGTTGGGAAGATCCCCTGGAGCTGGGAATGGCTACCCACTCCAGTATTCTGGCCTGGAGAATTCCATGGACTGTATAGGCCTTGGCGTCACAAAGAGTTGGACACGGCTGAGCAACTTTCACTTTCTGTGTATGCTACACATGGCAAGACCCCCCTCTGCCATTTTTGTAAGGTCCTAGGAGGCTGGGACAAAATCCACACAGATCTCTTTGCCCAGGGCCAACCTTGATGCCAGGCAAAGCCAGATGCTTGGGAACTGGATACAATGTGAAAACACATAACATTCATGTGAAGTGAAGTGAAGTGAAAGTGAAAGTGAAAGTCACTTTAGTCGTGTCCGTCTCTTTGCGACCCCATGGACTGTATCCATGGAATTCTCTAAGCCAGGATACTGGAGGGGTTGCCTTTCCCTTCTCCAGGGGATATTCCCAACCCAAGGATCGAACACAGGTCTCCCACATTGCAGGCAGATTCTTGACCAGCTGAGCCACAAGGGAAGCCCAAGAATACTGGAGTGGGTAGCCTCTCCCTTCTCCAGTGGATCTTCTTGACCCAGGAATGGAACCGGGGTCTCCTGCATTGCAGGTGGATTCTTCACCAAATGAGCTGCCAGGGAAGCCCAAGTGAAAGTCGCTCTGTCGTGTCCGACTCTTTGCGACCCCATGGACTACACAGTCCATGGAATTCTCCAGGCCAGAATACTGGAGCAGGTAGCCCTTCCCTCCTCCACGGGATCTTCCCAATCCAGGGATCAAACCCAGGTCTCCCATGTTGCAGGCGGATTCTTTACCAGCTGAGCCACAAGGGAACATCCATGGGCACATTTAAAAAGGGGCGGCGGGGGGGTGGTGGGGTGGTAATCACGCATCTGTACCAAACAGGTGAGGGAGGGAAAGAGACTGGAGAATTTTAAAAGCATTTGTCTACAGGGCCATAATTGTCTGAACTCAGAAAATTTTCCTTTAAAGGTAGCTTGTAAATAAATACTAAACAAAAATTTCCAAACAGATAATAGTCATTTTCACCTCATTTATACAAGTCATTTTTTGAAATGCTTCCCGGTGTGTTGAAATTGGAATTTATCTTCTTCAAGTGTGTGTGTGTGTGTGTGTGTCTGTGTGTGTGTGTGTGTGTGTGTGTGTGTGTGTGTGTGTGTGTCTGTGTGTGTCTGTGTGTCTGTGTGTGTCTGTGTGTGTCTGTGTGTGTGTGTGTATGCCCGTGCACTTAGTCACCCAGTTGTGCCAGACTATTTGTGGCTCCATGGACTATAGCCCACCAGGCTCCCCTGTCCATGGAGTTCTCCAGGCAAGAAGACTGGAGCGGGTAGCCATTTCCTTCTCCAGGGGATCTTCCCAAGCAGGGGAATGAGCCTGGATCTTCTACATTGCAGGAAGATTCTTTACTGTCTGAGCCACCAGGGTATCAGTTCAGTTCAGTTCAGTCACACCAGGGTATACTGGCAACCAAATGATTGCTGGAGCTGATAGACAAAAGAAGAGGAGTTGAAGGAAAAAAAGCTCCTTATTATTCACTCACGGAGACCCGTACTCTTCTTCCATGGCACTACTACTTTGCTTTTGCATATTTGTTTAGTGACTGTATGTCCCACTAGACATAGGATCTAGTCTGTAGAACAGAGGCCGTGGCTCAGTGGGTCTGCAGGGTTGAGATGTCAGACACCAGATCTGATACACAGTAGGTATGCAATTAATATTATTTTATTAAAGGAATGAGTTACGGGAAGAAAAGAAACAGTTTAAACTCAGCTCTAGAGAATTTAGCTTTATTCTATGGCATTAAAAAATAACTAATGTTAAAGTATCAGTATCAACAGAGAGCTTTAAACAAGAGACAAAAGTTCATTTTAAAAAACCACTTTACTCCTTTCCCACCCAGTCTCCTTTCTTACAGACACCATATACCAAGCACTACTCTAGGCACCAGGATACAAAGGAAAAAAGAATTATTTTTTTAAACAAAGTCTTCCTTGATCCTTTCATCTCTCTTTTACCCTAAGAGTGGATAATGCACTCCTTTTTGGTTTATCCGGTCCATCATTGTGCTCATCTGTCTCCCCTATTAGGACTTTCTCTCCTTGAGGATAGGAATTAGGCTTTTATTGGCTTTGGAGATGCCAGAAAGTTTGGTGATTGTAAGGAATTCTATCAAATAGAAGACAAATATAAGCAAATGGTAATAAGACACATTTTAAAACAGAGGATAACCTCTAATGGAAGCCAGGAGGAAATGATATCAGGGTAAACATGACAAAGCAAGATGACACGTGTGCTAGACCTTGATGGGCTTGCTACATAGAGAAGGATATGAAACACATTCCAGCTAGACAAAAGAGAGAGAGCAAAGGCATAAAGAAGAGAGGGATGCATCTGTGTGTTGGGAATGAGTCACATGGATGGCAGATGGTGGCGGCCCCAGTCAAACCCCCTTGCAGACCATGTCGCACGGGAGTGGAGCTGGAAACCACATTTCCCAGACTCCTGTACATCTAAGCCTCTTGGTTTGAAAAACCGCTATACCTTAACTTGACTGAGGACTTGGGTCCACACTCCTGGGGCTTCAGCTAGTTCTGGTGCTAAGTTTGGCTGCTGAGGCATTTTGGTAGGAGTGGGAGCTGCAGTCTCAGTGCCTGGTACCAACTTTGGTGGAAACGGTAGGCGGGACCGGTGGCCCTGACTCTGCAGGTAAGGCACATGGCTGAGGCAGTGTGGTCTCGGAGTCCAAACCTGGGTGCCAGCTTTCTGCCTGCAGCAGAGGTTAATGGCTCCCTCGGTAAGCTAGTTCTGAGCTGGTTTCTTGGGAATCGTTCCTGGGAGTTCAGCTTGAATCTGTTCCCCAAAACTTTCCAGTGATCTTTATACCCTGTTGAATCCTCTTCTGCTTGCATTTATTATCTGAACCTGCTTGAGACAAACTGCTGGCCCTGCTGATGACACAGTGGGGCTCCCGGGGGTGGTGATGGGAATATGGCTGGAGGAATCTGGCCTGTTGACTTCATTCGCTTAGTAATGACTGGACATCAAGAGTTTTCATATGAAACAGTGATTCTGTGTTTGAGAAAAATTTTGGAGACATAGAGAAATGAATTGAGAAAGTAGGCACATTCCATAAAACCAAGGTAAACTAATGTTGATGAAAGAAGGGACAGAACTAAGTAGTCTGTGCCCCTTATTATGTTAATGACTTCTCCCATGCCTAATTTTTGACTGTATCCTAATGCTGCCTCCCTCTCTTAAATGCTAATTTATGCCAGGTAGGACACCAGCAATCTGGAGGGTGGGATACAGCTATCCACTGACTCATGTAAGCCTCTAGTCTACCAGTCTCCTTTCAATTTCATACTGTTGAGCAATTCTGAATGACTATTTTAGTTCTTGATTACTTCTTACCTTGACAAACTGATTTTCCCCCCTTGAGAGTGGCTTTTGTGTAAACTGCATGATTATGGGCTTCCCAGGTGGCACTAGTGGTAGAGAACATGCCTCCCAATGCAGGAGACATGAGACAGGGTGTGATCCCAGGGTCAGGAAGATCCCCTGGAGGAGGGCATGGCAACCTACTCCAGTATTCTTGCCTGGAAAATCCCATGGACAGAGAGGCCTGGCAGGGGCCCATGGGGTCTTAGAGAGTCAGATACAGCTGAAGTGACTTAGCAGGTATAAACTGTATGGTCATGATCAAAGTCCATAAATGATGAGCAACAGACATGTGAAAAGATGCTCAACATCACTAATTACTAGAGAAATGCAAACCCCAATTACAATGAGGTATTCTGATCTCATACAGATCAGAATGGCCACCATCAAAAAGTCAACAAATAGTAAATACTAGAGAAAGTGTGAAGAAAAAGGAACTCTCCTTCACTGTTGGTGGGAATGTAAACTGGTACAGCCACTACGGAGAACAGTAGGGAGGTTCCTTAAAAAACTAAAAATAGAGTTACTATATAATCCAGCAATCCCACTCCTGGGAATATATCCAGAGAAAACTCAAATCTGAAAAGATACAGGCAATAATAGTCACAGCAGCCCTATTTACAATAGCCAAGACATGGAAGCAACCTAAATGTCCATCTACAGATGAGTGGATAAAGAAGAGCTGAAATACTACTCAGTCATAAAAAAGAACAAATCATGTCATCTGCAGCAACATGGATGGACCTAGAGATTATTATACTAGGTGAGGTCACAGAAAGACAAATATCATATGATATTACTTATATAAGGAACCTAAAAAAAATGATAAAAATGAATGTATTTGCAAGACAGAATCAGATTCATAGACTTAGAAAACAAACATGATTACTAAAGGGGATAGTGAGGGGATAACAGGGATGGGAGGAGAGATAAATTAGGATTGGGGATTAACATATACACACTGCTATATATAAAACAGGTAAGCCACAAGGACCTACTGTACAGCACAAGGAACTCTATATCTTACAATAATCTACACTGGAAAAAATAAAGCAACATCTCATTAAAAAAGACCATAAATGAAAAATAACGTAGTCTCTGTATTTATTTTAAAATGCTGTCTTTTCTTCAATGTTAATTACATACAACTCTGAAATACTGCATCAATTCTGATAAAGAAAATACAAGAAAAGCTAGCCACAATCAGTATTTAGGGAAAGAACATCCAATAACTGAAACAAGACTGCCAACACTTGGTTAAAGCAGCAATGACGGCCATGCCAGAACACTTAGATTCAAACAGAATCCATTCACTATACTAAGCTAAAAGGCATTACTGAGAGACATTAAGAAGCTTTCAGAATCTCCAGGTGGCCAGAGGATAAGTTTACACACCACACAGCTATTGCCATGAAACACTGCTGCTGTTACCACCTGCATCAGCTGCTATGACTGATCATGTACGAAACTGGAAGTAAAGTGTCCACATAAACGAATGCTGGAAGAGCAAGAAACCAGTGCTGCTGGGCTTGCCAGTGGATCCAAACAGCTTACGCAGCTGCTGCCTACAACTCCTCCATCCAAATTCAATGAGTCTGGGCGACAAGATCTTAGGTCACACACCTGCAACTCTAGATATGAGGGAGACTGGTAAGTGAAGATGCTACTTAAGGTCAGTTTTCATTCCAATTCCAAAGAAAGGCAATGCAAAAGAATGCTCCAACTACCACACAACTGCACTCATCTCACATGCTAGTAAAGTGAAGTCGCTCAGTCGTGCCCGACTCTTTGCGACCCCATGGACTGTAACCTACCAGGCTCCTCCCTCCATGGGATTCTCCAGGCAAGAGTACTGGAGTGGGTTGCCGTTTCCTTCTCCAGGGGATCTTCCCGACCCAGGGATCAAACCAGGGTCTCCAGCATTCCAGGCAGATGCTTTAACCTCTGAGCCACCAGGGAAGCCCTGTTAGTAAAGTAATGCTCAAAATCCTCCAAGTCAGGCTTCAGCAATACGTGAACCGTGAACTCCCTGATGTTCAAGCTGGCTTTAGAAAAGGCAGAGGAACCAGAGATCAAATTGCCAACATCCGCTGGATCATCGAAAAAGCAAGAGAGTTCCAGAAAAACATCTACTTTTGCTTTATTGACTATGCCAAAGCCTTTGACTGTGTGGATCACAAGAAACTGTGGAAAATTCTGAAAAAGATGGGAATACCAGACCACCTAACCTGCCTCTTGAGAAATCTGTATGCAGGTCAGGAAGCAACAGTTAGAACTGGACATGGAACAACAGACTGGTTCCAAATAGGAAAAGGAGTACATCAAGGCTGTATATTGTCACTCTGCTTATTTAACTTCTATGCAGAGTACATCATGAGAAACACTGGACTGGAAGAAACACAAGCTGGAATCAAGATTGCTGGGAGAAATATCAATAACCTCAGATATGCAGATGACACCACCCTTATGGCAGAAAGTGAAGAGGAGCTAAAAAGCCTCTTGATGAAAGTGAAAGAGGAG
>SJYT01015957.1:0-25720 GCA_006410635.1 Cephalophus harveyi | reverse complement strand
ATGAAAGTGAAAGAGGAGAGTGAAAAAGTTGGCTTAAAGCTCAACATTCAGAAAACGAAGATCATGGCATCTGGTCCCATCACTTCATGGGAAATAGATGGGGAAACAGTGGAAACAGTGTCAAACTTTATTTTTGGGGGCTCCAAAATCAGTGTAGATGGTGACTGCAGCCATGAATTTAGAAGACACTTACTCCTTGGAAGAAAAGTTATGTCCAACCTAGATAGCATTTTCAAAAGCAGAGACATTACTTTGCCGACTAAGGTCCGTCTAGTCAAGGCTATGGTTTTTCCTGTGGTCATATATGGATGTGAGAGTTGGACTGTGAAGAAGGCTGAGCTCCGAAAAATTGATGCTTTTGAAGTGTGGTGTTGGAGAAGACTCTTGAGAGTCCCTTGGACTGCAAGGAGATCCAACGAGTCCATTCTGAAGGAGATCAGCCCTGGGATTTCTTTGGAAGGAATGATGCTAAAGCTGAAACTCCAGTACTTTGGCCACCTGATGAGAAGAGTTGACTCATTGGAAAAGACTCTGATGCTGGGAGGTATTGGGGGCAGGAGGAAAAGGGGACGACCGAGGATGAGATGGCTGGATGGCATCACTGACTCGATGGACGTGAGTCTGAGTGAACTCCCAGAGATGGTGATTAATAGGTAAGCTTGGCGTGCTGCAATTCATGGGGTCGCAAAGAGTTGGACACAACTGAGCAACTGAACTGAACTGAACTAAGCCTCAAATACATCTGAAAATACTGCAGGAAAACAATGGAAAGAAAGTTAATGGCCAATGAGAAATTAACTATGATCTAATCAATTCCTTGACTGGCATTAAGTGGAAGTACCAATACTCCTATTTAAGGTACACTACTAGCAACAATGGAGAAGGAAAAAGCAACCCTCTCCAGTAGTCTTATCTGTGAAGTCTCAGAGACTGAGGAGCCTAGTAGACTACAGTCCATGGGGTCACAAAGAGTCAGACTTGACTGAGTGACTAACACTTGAGCCTGAGGAAAATGCCACAGGGACACATGGTGAACAACTGGTGTTATTTATGAACACATAAAACTACAGTCCATGGGCAATAGTCCATAGGGTCACAAAAAGACAGGTCTTAGCAACTGAGTAGGCACACACTAGCAACAATGTTCCCTTTGTATTTTGTGTCTCTAGTTCATTATGCATAATGACTGGCAAACATCATCCTATACCTATCTCAGCTATTAGGCTATAGCTGAGATAGGGAAGGCTGACAAAAGAGGAAGACAAAAATTTTGTTCTATATTTTTATCCAGCTGTCAAACACATAAACTGTCATCTGGATCCTTTAAATACTAGGATAAGCCACCTTAAATAGCTTGCATGTGTGTATTTTAAGTAGCTTCTGTTGCATCTAACACTTTGCGACGCTGTGGACTATAGCCCATCAGGCTCCTCTGTCCATGGGATTCTCCAGGCAGGAATATTGGATTGGGCTGCCATGCTCTTCTCCAGGGGATCTTCCTGACCCAGGGATCAAACCCACGTCTCTTATGTCTCCTGCACTGGCATGTGGGTTCTTTACCATTTGCATCACCTGGGCAGCCCCTAAAATAGCCTACTTACCCCTAAAGATATTCCTGCAAAATGATACACATCAAGATAAAAATTGCAGTGATCTCTGCCTTATCAAAAAAGGTTATGTGGGATTTCAAATACTCATTCAAGAAGCAGAAAGGTGTGAAGTATTCCTGAGAAAGACTTCTATTTAAAATTATTTAAGATAAACTTTATTCTCTTCAAGTTTCAGCCATCTGGAAAATTCCTTTATGCCAATTATCCTAGTCTTTGGTAAGGCCATGTGAACAAGGTACTCTTTTGCTTGCCTGATGAAGAAAAATAAGTTAATTGCTTTAGAAATTACTCTGATCATATGGGCATGAAAAATGATTGAGAGAAGTATTTGGGTATTATAGACTTGTTCTGACTTTTGGAATCTTAGGCTTTGCGCTTCAAGTACTGGCTAAATTTCTAAAGATTTCAAAGCTTTCTCTATGTAATGAAAGTCACAATACTTAATTCATAAGATATATTTAATTTGAGGGTAAATGATTGTAATATATGGTGTACTTAGTGAAAAGAGATACACTTTTTAAACTCTCATTAAATGGTTTTGTGGTGTTAGTATCCGTCGCCTTTTGCATAATGCAGTCTCGAATAAACATGAATATTCTTTTATACGAACCAGTAAAAAATAAAGAGATCTAATTTATTTGCCCCTAATTTCCCTGGTATCAATCCTACCTTATTGCCCTATTATAATAAGGAAACTACAGAAAATACCTCAAGGGTAAGAGGTCTCAGTTCAGTTCAGTTCAGTCGCTCAGTCGTGTCCGACTCTTTGCGACCCCATGAATCGCAGCACGCCAGGCCTCCCTGTTCATTACCATCTCTCGGAGTTCACTCAGACTCACATCCATTGAGTCAGTGATGCCATCCAGCCATCTCATCCTCGGTCGTCCCCTTCTCCTCCTGCCCCCAATCCCTCCCAGCATCAGAGTCTTTTCCAATGAGTCAACTCTTCCCATGAGGTGGCCAAAGGACTGGCGTTTCAGCTTTAGCATCATTCCTTCCAAAGAAATCCCAGGGTTGATCTCCTTCAGAATGGACTGGTTGGATCTCCTTGCAGTCCAAGGGACTCTCAAGAGTCTTCTCCAACACCACACTTCAAAAGCATCAATTCTTCGACGCTCAGCCTTCTTCACAGTCCAACTCTCACATCCATACATGACCACATCCTTGGAAGAAAAGTTATGTCCAACCTAGATAGCATTTTCAAAAGCAGAGACATTACTTTGCCAACTAAGGTCCGTCTAGTCAAGGCTATGGTTTTTTCTGTGGTCAGGTATGGATGTGAGAGTTGGACTGTGAAGAAGGCTGAGTGCCGAAGAATTGATGCGTTTGAACTGTGGTGTTGGAGAAGACTCTTGAGAGTCCCTTGGACTGCAAGGAGATCCAACCAGTCCATTCTGAAGGAGGTCAACCCTGGGATTTCTTTGGAAGGAATGATGCTGAAGCTGAAACTCCAGTACTTTGGCCACCTCATGAGAAGAGTTGACTCATTGGAAAAGACTCTGATGCTGGGAGGGATTGGGGGCAGGAGGAGAGGGGGACGACCGAGGATGAGATGGCTGGATGGCATCACGGACTCGATGGACGTGAGTCTGAGTGATCTCCGAGAGATGGTGATGAACAGGGAGGCCTGGCGTGCTGCGATTCATGGGGTCGCAAAGAGTCGGACACGACTGAGTGACTGAACTGAACTGAACTGAAAAGGTGGGTCTTACAGGATCTTGCTGTGATTTAAGTCAAAGAGTGTTCTGCCTATATTTTCCTCTAAGAATTCATAGTTTATGGTCTTACATTTAGGTCTTTAATCAATTTTGAGTTTATCTTTGTGTAATTGTGTTATGACATGTTATAATTTCATTCTTTTACACAATTGCTGTCCAGTTTTCCCAGCACTACTTATTGAAGAGACTATCTTTTCTCCATTAAATATTCTTACCTGCTTTGTCAAAGATAAGGTGCCCATAGGTGTATGGGTTTATATCTGGGCTTTCTGTCTTGTTCCATTGGTCTTATTTCTGTTTTTGTGCCAGGACCATACTGTCTTGATGACTGCAGCTTTGTAGTATAGTCTGAAGTCTGGAAGGTTGATTCCTCCAACTCCCTTCTTCTTTCTCAAGATTGCTTTGACTATTTAGGGTCTTTTTCATTTAACTTCTATTGTAAATGTTTTTGACATTGACAAAAATGCTCTTACCTAGTAGATCCATGACATTTTAGGATGTCAATTACCTCTTCAAAGAGTAAATTAAAAATTATGTATGTAAGAACAGACTTGTAGACACAGCGTAGGAATGAAAGGGTGGCACAAATTGAGAGAGTAGCATGGAAATATATATATTACCATATTAAAACAGATAGACAGTGGGAAAGTTCTGTGTGTCACAGGGAGCTCAATCCAGAGATCTGTGACAACCTAGAGGGGTGGGGTGGAATGGGAGATGGGATGGAGGTTCAAGAGGGAGGGGACATATTATACCTGTGGTTGATTCATATTGATGTAGGACAGAAACCAGCATAATATTTTAAAGCAATTGTCTTCCAATAAAAAAAAATTTTAATTATGTATGTAAATATATAAAATTTTGTGGGAAGAAGATCCATGGCTTTCATCAGATCCTCCCTTCAACATTTCACCTTACATCTAATGTGATCAAATAAAAGTTAAAGAACCAACCACCAACCAGATTTTTCTGCTTATGACAACTCAGTAAACCTGGAATTTTCTCTAGTATTTGGAAAAAAACATAGAATATGAACTGTGGACTTCTTCCAAAACTCTTTTTCCACTTTATTACTGTCTACAGTAACTTATTCACACCTTGTATAAAGGTCCATTTTTAGACTTTGCTTATACCATTCCCCAAAATAAAGACCTTAAAAACTAAATTGGTACCTATTAATTTCCAGGAAAAAGCTTTGCTTTAAAAACAAAAACAAAAAACTTGTTACAAAATTCTAGCTGCCAGTTTTACAAATTAGTAAGAATGCTTTTTGATGCTAGAGGTCTCTGGTCCCCAATCTGAAGGTTTTGCCTCCTTGTCTATATTCCACAAATTTGATAATGGGAGAGACATTTTTTAACCCCTCTGGCAAGAAGAGCCCCTTCCTCTTTGGAGTATGAGCTGAAAACATGCCTTTCATTTTACACTGTCATGGCACTTTATGTGTAGCACTACTAGACATCAACCTTGGCAGTAACAGGTCTGACATTACAAACAACATTCTTTTTAATCTCTTCTTGCCTAATATCATAAGGGATACAAATACCACATGGTAATAAACATAGCTCAATGATAAAATATAATATATTTTCATGACACTTAATATGTATGTGACCAATCGTCTAAGAAGCAACTGGCAGAAGAACAAAGGTGGAAACAAGTGACCCAGATGTCCAGCAGAGGTTCTGAAAAACATATACAGTACAGAAGGAAATCTACATTATATCTGAATTTCAAATAAGGCAAACTCATAAATGAGAAAGCATTACTATACTCATAAAATAAGAGAGATCTGGAAAGAGATCTGGTAGTCATTATACACTGTTTCCTGAAGAGTAACATTTCCAATGTGTTCTTATAGTCAGAAAGGCCAACTATAATAGTGGCCATTAACAGAAAGCATATTGGAAACAGAAAATAAAATCCTACCTCAGTCTGTTTTATACAAAACCATCTTTTGACAAGAACCAGGCAATACATATTAATGAAAATAAAATTATCAGGAAGGTAAGGGTTGAGGGGGCCTTCCATATGAAGGTAAACCATAAAACATTGGAATCTTCAGCTTGAAAATAATGCTGAAAGGTAACTGGCACAAAATGCATACATTCCAAAGACAACAGGTAGTGATAGAGTGTGAACACAGATTATTTCACAAAAATAATAGAACAACAAAACCAATGAAGACTCTTAAAAATCTAGACTGGAGAAGAAAATAATTTATAGAGTGGATAATGCCAAAAGGTTCCTTATTTCTTGTCACAATAAAACTCTGAGGAAAAAACTTACAATAGACTCTATATATCAACAAAAACTAAAGGAAAAAGATTTAAAGGATAAAATATGCTTTGCATATTTAACTTTAAAAAATAAAGACTAAGTGGATTTGGCAAAGATATCTTTATATATCAATTTCATATCTAATCTCTGTAAATGCAAAGTTTATTCTAAATATTTTTAAAAACTCAAGAAGAGATATCTTAGAAAAAAGGGATAAATTCCTAGAAACACAAAACCTACCAAGATTGAACATGATGAAAGAGAAAACCTAAATGGACAATCAGTACTAAAAAAATAAAACTTGTAATTAAAAACCTCCCCCTCCCCCAAAAAAAAGTCCAGGACCAGATGGCTTCACCGGTGAATTCTATCAAACAAAGAAGGATCAATACCAATCTTTCTCAAACACTTCCAAAAAATATAAGAGGAGGGAATTCTTCCAAACTCATTTTATGAGGCCAGCATTACCCTGACACCAAAATTAGACAAGGACATCACAAAAGAAGAAAACTAAACTAACTCCCCCAAAGAACACAAATGAAAAAAATCTTCAAAAGAAAAAAAAACAAACATAACCAGCTAATCAAACTGAGCAATACATTAAAATGACCATCAACCCTAATCTACTGGAATTTGTTTCAGGGATTCAAGGATGGTTCAACATCGGCAAATCAGTCAATGCGATATATCACATTAACAGAATGAAAGATAAAAATCACAATCATCTCAGTAAATCCTGAAAAAGTATTTGACAAAATTCAACATCCATCCATGAAAAAAACTCTCAACTGAGTGAGTATAAAAGGAATGTACCACAACAAAAGGGCCATATGTAACAAGCTCACAGCTAATATCACCATTTCATCAATGGTGTAAAACTGAAAGCATTTCTTCTAAGATCAGGAACAAGACAAGGATGCCCACTCTTGCCACTTTTATTCCCCATGGAATTGGAAGTCCTAGCTAAAGCAAAAAGCCAAAAAGGTATCTAAATTGGAAAAGAAGTAAACTGTCACCATTTGCAGATGGCATTATTTTATACATAAAGAACTCTATGAGTCTGTTTCTGTTTTGTAAGTTCATTTGTATCATTTCCTTTTAGATTTCACATATAAAGGATGTCATATGATATTTCTCTTTCTCGATCTGACTTCACTCAGTATGACAATCTCTAGGTCCATCAATGTTGCTGCAAATGGCATTATGTCATTCTTTTTAATGACTGGGTAACAAACCTAGTGAACTTATGGTTGCCAGGAGGAAGATGGGGAGAAGGGATAGTTAGGGAGTATGGGATGGACATGTACACACTGTTATATTTTAAATGGATAACCTACAAGGACCTACTGCATAGCAACATGGAACTCTATTTATGTTATGTGGCAGCCTGGATGGGAGGGGTGTTTGAAGGAGAATGGATACATGCATATGCATAAGCAAGGCCCTTTGCTGTTCACTTGAAACTATAACAATATTGTTAACTGGCTATACCCCAATGTAAAATAAAAAGTTAAAAAAAATGAAAACCAAAAAATACATATAACTCAAGTGCTCACTAATTATTAAGGCATTTACTGAGTGCAAATAAATAAATAAATTTCAAAGGTGGTTTTGGGAATTAAAAAAAGAAAAACTTTGGAGGCTCCATCAAAAAACTGTTAGATCTAATAAAAATAAATTCAGTAAAGCGGCAGGATGCAAAATAAACACACACAAAAAAGTGTTCCATTTATATACACTAATAATGAGCTATCAGAAAGAGAAATTAAGATAACAATCCCATTTACAATTGGATCAATTAGAATAAAGTATCTAGGAATAAAATTAACCATGGAATTGAAAGACCTGTATGCTTAAAAACTAAATGACATGAATGAAAAGAATTGAAGACACAAATAAATCAAATGATATACAGTGCTAAAGTTCCGGAAGAATTTTGTTAAACTGCCTACACTTCTCAAATCTAGATTCTAATCTAATCTAACCGACAGATTCTGCACAATCTCCATCAAAATTTCAACAGCATTCTTCACAGAAATAGACCAAATAATGCTAAAATTGGTATGTAACCACAAAAGACCCAAAATAGCCAACGCAATCTTGAGAAAGAAAACAAAGCTGGATGTACCACACTTTCTAGTTTCAAACTCTATTACAGTGCTGAGGCAGAACTGTGTTGGGGTGTCTCCTGTGGAGGTACGGGTCAGCAGCGTACTGCTGCAGGGGCAGGGGCTCTGGGTGCAGTAGACCTGGGTATGGCATAAGCCCTCTTGGAGGAGGTACTCATTAACCCACCATAGAGCCACCAGAATGTACACAGGACTGGGGAAACACACTCTTGGAGGGCACAAACAAAACCAAGGCACACCAGGACACAGGAGAAAAGAGCAGTGACTCCACAAGAGACTGACCCAGACTTGCCCACGAGCATCCAGGAGTCTCCAGTGGAAGCGTGGGTGGGCAGAGGCCTACTGCAGGGTTCAGGGCACTGAGTACAGCATTATGTGTATGGGATCTTTTGCAGGAGGTCTCCATTATCTTAATTCAGTCAGTTCAGTGGCTCAGTCATGTTCAACTCTGCAACCCAATGGACTTCAGCATGTCAGGCCTCCCTGTCCATCACCAACTGCCAGAGTTCACCCAAACTCATGTCCTTTGAGTTGGTGATGCCATACAAAAAATTCATCCTCTGTTGCACCCTTCTTCTACTGCCTTCAATCTATCCCAGCATCAGGGTCTTTCCAAATAAGTCAGCTCTTTACACCAGGTGGCCAAAGTATTGCAGTTGAAGCTTCAGCATCAGTACTTGCAATAAACACTCAGAACTGATTTCCTTTAGGATGGACTGGTTGGATCTCCTTGCAGTCCAAGGGACTCTCAAGAGTTCTGCAACACCATAGTTCAAAAGCATCAATTTTTCAATGCTCAGCTTTCTTTATAGTCCAACTCTCACATCCATACATGACTACTGGAAAAATCATAACCATGACTAGACAGACCTTTGTTGGCAAATTATCTTCATTATCTCCATCATGGTTTGGCCTCAGGTCAAATAACAAGGAGGGAACACAGCCCTGCCCTTCAACAGAAAATTGGCTTAAATATTTACTGAGCATGGCCATGCACATCAGAGCAAGACCCAGTAAGTCTCTCCCGTCAGAAGGCTTTCATAAGCCTCTTATCCTTATCCATCAGAGGGCAGAAAGAACAAAAACCACAATCACAGAAAACTAACCAATCTGATCACATGGACCACAGCTTGTCTAACTCAATGAAACTATGAGCCATGCCACATTGGGCAACCCAAGATGGATGGGTCATGGTGGAGAGGTCTGACAGAATGTGGTCCACTGGAGAAAGGAATGGCAAACCACTTCAGTATTCTTGCCTTGAGAACCCCATGAACAGTATGAAAAGGCAAAAAGATAGGACACTGAAAGATGAACTCCTCAGGTTGGTAGGTGCCCAGTATGTTACTGGACATCAGTGGATAAATAACTGCAGAAAGAATGAAGAGACGGAGCCAAAGCAAAAACAACACCCAGTTGTGGATGTAACTGGCGATGAAAGTAAAGTCCAATGCTGTAAAGAGCAATATTGCATAGGAACCTGGGATATCAGGTCCATGAATCAAGGAAAATTGGAAGTGGTCAAACAGGAGATGACAAGAGTAAACATCAACATTTTAGGAATCAGCAAACTAAAATGGACTGGAATGGGCGAATTCAACTCAGATGACCTTTATATCTAATACTATGGGCAAGAATCTCTTAGAAGAAATGGAGTAGCCATCATAGTCAACAAGAGTCCGAAATGCAGTTCTTCGATGTGATCTGAATACTGATAGAATGATCTCTGTTCATTTACAAGGCAAACCATTCACTATCACTGTAATCCAAGTCTATGCCCCAACCAGTAATGCTTAAGAAGTTGAAGTTGAATGGATCTATGAAGACCTACAAGACCTTCTAGAACTAACACCCAAAAAAGATGTCCTTTTCAGTATAGGGGATTGGAATGCAAAAGTAGGAGGTCAAGAAATACCTGGAGTAACAGGAAATTTGGCCTTGGATACAGAATAAAGCAGGGCAAAGGCTAACAGAGTTTTGCCGAGAAAACGCACTGGTCATAGCAAACACCTTCTACCAACAACATAAGAGTATACTACACATGGACATCACAAGATGGTCAACACCAAAATTAGACTGATTATATTCTTTGCAGCCAAAGACGGAGAAACTCTATACAGTCAGCAAAAACAAGACCAAGAGCTGACTGTGGCTGATATCATGAACTCCTTATTTACAAATCCAGACTTCAATTGAAGAAAGTAGGGAAAACCACTACACCATTCAGGTATGACCTAAATCAAACCCTCTATGATTATACTGTGGAAGTGAGAAATAGATTCAAGGAATTAGATCTGATAGAGTTCCTGAAGAACTATGGACAGAGTTTCGTGACATTGTATAGGAGGCAATGATCAAGACCATCCCCAAGAAAAAGAAATGCAAAAAGGCTAAATGGTTGTCTGAGGAGGCCTTACAAATAGCAGTGAAAAAAAGAGAACCTAAAGGCAATGGAAAAAAAGGAAAATATACCTATTTGAATGCAGAGTTCCAAAGAATAGCAAGGAGAGATAAGAAAGTCTTTCTCAGTGATCAATGTATAGAAACAGAGGAAAACAGCAGAATGGAAAAGGCTAGAGATCTCTTCAAGAAAATTAGAGATACTAAGGGAACATTTAATGCAAAGATGGGCTCAATAAATGACAGAAATGGTCTGGACCTAACAGAAGCAAAAGATATTAAGAGGAGGTAGCAAGAATGAATACACAGAAGAACTATACAAAAAGATCTTCATGACCCAGATAAACATGATGGTGATTATCACTAACCTAGAGCCAGACATCCTGGAATTTGAAGTCAAGTGAGCCTTAGAAAGCATCACTACAAACAAAGCTAGTGGAGATGATGGAATTCCATGGATATTTCAAATCCTGAAAGATGATGCTGTGAAAGTGCTGCCCTCAATATGCCAGCAAATTTGCAAAACTCAACAGTGACCACAGGACTGGAAAAGGTCAGTTTTCATTCCAATCCCAGAGAAAGCCAATGCAAAGAATGCTCAAACTACTGCACAATTGCACTCATCTCCCATGCTAGTAAAGGAATGCTCAAAATTCTCCAAGCCAAGTTTCAACAATATGTGAACCATGAATTTCCAGATGTTCAAGTTGGATTTAGAAAAGGCAGAAGAACCAGAGATCCAATTGCCAATATCCGCTGGATCACCAAAAACACAAGAGAGTTCCAGAAAAACATGTGCTTCTGTTTTATTGACTATGCCAAAGCCTTTGACTGTGTCGATCACAACAAACTGTGGAAAATTCTCCAAGAGATGGGAATACCAGACCACCTGCCTGCCTCTTGAGAAATCTGTATGCAGGTGAAGAAGCAACAGTTAGAACTGAACATGGAACAACAGACTGGTTCCAAATTGGGAAAGGAGTACGTCAAGACTGTATATTGTCACCCTGGTTATTTAACTTATATGCAGAGTACATCATGAGAAATGGTGGACTGGATGAAGCACAAGCTGGAATCAAGATTGCTGGGAGAAATATCAGTAACCTCAGATATGCAGATGACACCATCCTTATGGCAGAAAGTAAAGAAGAACTAAAGAGCCTCTTGATGAAAGTGAAAGGGGAGAGTGTAAATCTCAATGCCGGGGTCCAGCCCCAGTGGATCCAGGGTGATTCAAAGCGGGGATGGCATTGGCAAGGAAAAACTTATTTATTTAGAGATATAAGATTAGATTAGGAAGAAATAGTGTAGTAGGAAAATTTGTGGAGAAAGAGGCTGAATAACTTGGTTTACAGGGAAAACCAATAAAACTTTGAGACAAAAGGTTTGCACCATCTATGTTAGGCCACCAGCGCCCACTTGAATATCGAAGGGTGCCCCGCCTTAGGCTCCCTTTCGCGTGGGTCTTAGCAGCCAGGACAAGTAAGTAGACGTGGTGAGCCTCCCCGCTCCAGACGGGAATTCAGCCGAAAAAGGAGAGAAAAGAATGACATGGGGAAGCCCAGCATCGGTGCAAGACTCCAAAAACTTTATTTTTCAGAATCAGCTTATATACTCCAAGTTGTACATAAAGAAATAATGGAGTATGCAGAGTTATGCAGGGGCAGCAGTCCTGACCCTCATTGAGACAAGGCTCTCTTTTTGCGTACCCTCCCGTATACAAAAGGTCTCAGGTGGTTTACATTATCTTCTGGCCAAGAGGCTTGTTAACATTTTTATGGCTCTCTTCCACTTCCCTGGTGGCTCAGATGGTAAAGCGTCTGTTTACAATGTGGGAGACCTGGGTTCGATCCCTGGGTCGGGAGGTTCCCTGGAGAAGGAAAAGGCAACCCACTCCAGTACTCTTGCCTAGAAAATCCCATGGATGGAGGAGCCTGGTATACATGGGGTTGCAAAGAGTTGGACACGACTGAGCGACTTCACCCTTTTCACCCTCCTGGATAATTGTCTACCAACCAGAAAACTCCTTTTCCCTAGAAGTGTTTTTTCTTTACTCTGCATCACCCTCAAAGTACTAAAGTTACATTCCTGTAGAACAAAGGTACAGTGGGTTATAACAAAGAAAGCACGCAACTCAAAGATCTAATGTTGCTAATACCAGGTCCACTACTTGTTTTTCTATATACCAACAATATAAAAATAAAGGATATGAAAATTTGGCAGCAAGTATTGGCTCAACAAATGAAACCTTCCATCAGTCCTATTCTAATGATTTTGACTCCTCGGAAGCCCCTACATTCCTAGGATGTTTTAAGCTTCCTGTGCCTCCTGCGGTCAGGAGGCCTCAATCACATGCGCAGCTATACGAGTCCTGCAGGCAGGCTAGAAAGCCATCAGAGGGGTTTCTGGATTGAAACACTCGTATTATGCCCAGGAGATTTATTATCTAAAAGCTCTAAATTAATTTTTTTTCCAGAAAAAGGTGGTGGGGGGACAGCCCCCTGTTAATGACAGAAGAGTAGGTGGAAAGCATAACACAGCAAAGCAGGCAAACTCTGATCTTGGGGGGTGGATGCTCAGGAAATTCCAGGGGGAACCTCTGAAGTCTGATCACGTCCTTGCGTTTTGTCAGGATTCCTTCTGCATGACCTTGTCACGGGCGGGATTCCTCACGCTGGCCCCCGGCAACTCAACATTCAGAAAACTAAGATCATGGCACCTGGTCCCATCACTTCATGGCAAAAAGATGGGGAAACAATGGAAACAGTGACAGACTTTATTTTGGGGAGCTCTTAAATCACTGCAGATGATGACTGCAGGCATGAAATTAAAAGACACTTGCTCCTTGGAAAAAAAGTTAAATTAACCTAAACAGCATATTAAAAAGCAGACATTACTTTGCCAACAAAGGTTCATCCAGTCCAAGCTTTGGTTGTTCCATTAGTCATGTATGGATGTGAGAGTTGGACTATAAAGAAAGCTGAGTGCCTTAGAATTGATGCTTTTGAACTGTGGTATTGGAGAAGACTCTTGAGAGTCCCTTGGACTGCAAGGAGATCCAACCAGTCCATCCTAAAGGAATCAGTCCTGAAGATTCACTGAAAGGACTGATGCTGAAGCTGCAACCCCAATACTTTGGTCATCTGATGCGAAGAGTTGACTCATTTTAAAAGACCCCGATGCTGGGAAAGATTGAAGGCAGGAGAAAGGGACGACAGAGGATGAGATGGTTGGGATCACTGACTCAATGGACATGAGCTGGGTAAACTGGGAGTTGGTGATGGACAGGGAGGCCTGGCATGCTGCAGTCCATGGGGCTGCAGAGAGTCAGACATGACTGACCGACTGAACTGAAGTGATTACAATGCTACAGTCATCAAAGCAGTTTGTTACTGGCATAAAAACAGACATAAAGATCAACAGAACAAAACAGAGAGCCCCCAAATAAACCCAAACGTATATAGTCAATTAATTTATGACAAGAGTCATGAATACACAATGGGGAAAGGACAGTCTCTTCTAGAAATCGTAGTGGGAAGATCAGCCACATGAAAAGGAGTGAAATTGGACCACTATTTTATACCTCACACAAATGTCAACTCAAATATTAAGCACTGATTCTATGAAATAAAACAAATGTAATTCCAAGTGGCACTATTGGTAAAGGATTCACCTGCCATGCAAGAGACACAAGAAATGTGGGTTCAATCTGTGGGTCAGGAAGATACCCTCAAGAAGGAAACGGCTCCCTCTCTAGTATTCTTGCCTGAAAAATTCCATGGGCAGAAGAGCCTGGCAGCCTACAGTCCATGATGCCACAAGAGTCAGACATGACTGAGCAACTAAGCACACAATGACCTTTTAAAAACCAGATTTATAAATATATAATCTATATCTTTCCTCATCAAACAATGAGTGAAATACAGAGGAAAACAAAAAAAGCACATAATTAATTATTCCTATACTTACAATCAACAACATTATAAAAACATACAACAATTCACCTACTTTTAAATTACTCTGACAATAAATAATAATTATCAATTTTTTTTGGCAAGACTCCACAGTTTTGCAGTTTTATAGGAAGGAGCAGGGAGAAATAACAAATTTCATTCTCAATCAATTATCCTTATCCACCTACACAGGTTTCTATCTTTGCTTTTACCATAAGGATATAAAAGAATAAATAAAGAAAAATATAAAGAAAAATAAAAAAGAAAATTTTATATGATAGTAAGCTTCTCTAGAACATGGACTACATTAAGTGTCTGCCAACATCCAAGGAGTCACCCAGTAAAACAGGCTGGCAGTTAGTTATACCCAACAGGACTGCCTATGGCAAGCTACCATGGTAAATTCTGATCTGGGCTCTGCCCAGGCAACAAAGCTCTCCCTACATAGAATTCTCCAGATTTTCCTCTGTGAACGAGGGTCAAGAAACAGCAAGAAATTCAGCAACTGAGATAATGCAATCATCTCATCCTAAAGCATGGATTAAATGACTCTAACTTGATACACTGGTAAATATTACATAAAGAAGTATGGCCAATTTCTAGTGATCTATACCTGTGAAGAGGAACAAAAGAAAATCTAAATGAACAACTCTTCCACTCAGCTTGTTTAAGAGTCATGACCCTACTCTTCACAACAATGAAACTTGGCCCAAAAACAGAAAAGTAGCCATAACTTAGCTAACATTCAGTCAATTCAGAACTCTCCAGGAAGAGTTTCTCACAATGCAGTTGCCAGCCTAGGCAGAAATCTGTACCCCAATTTTAGATGGACAGCAAAGTGTTCCATGTGAGTCAAAAACAAAAGAACTAAAATTGCTTTGCAGTTAGGCTGAGAAGAAATGTCTATGAAAACATCACCTCGTTTGTCATTAGAAAATACAGTTCTTATACTAGCTAAAAATTTAGATATTCTTTATCTATTAATTATTGAAGGTTAAGTCAACTAATTAATATTTACTATACTTCTTTTGGACCTAAACAACATATTTTGATGTGAAAGTATTAAAACTAATTTAAAATAATCTGAAAACTGGAAGGGTATCATCTTAAAGCAAAAGATCAAAAAGGACAGCATTCATTTATTTAATCAGACTAATACTACAAAGCCACATAAAATCTTTTATCAACTATAAATCACTGAATCTTCTATTAAAAAATTTGGAGATTTCATGACATATTTAACAGATCACCTTTTGCCTATTTTGGCTTAAATGCTATAAACTTAGAAAATCCTAATTAAAAAGCAATTTGACAAAGAAGTGGGCAGTGGGGCACAGGGAGAGTACCCTTTTCTTAAAATGAGCTCATTAATTCCATAGGATTAATAATTAAAAGTCCATCTGTTTTGAATGTCAATGTAAAACTGCTGAAGGTTCCAGTCAAGGGCATACTAATAAAAACAGTGACCTGAATAAAAGCTTACTGCATTCATGGTTAGACCCACAGTCTGCACTTCATCTTTATTTTGCATGATTTTATAAATAAATATAAATATTTATAAATATGCACAACCTATGGTAAATAAACAATAAAAACACATTTATTTAATTGTATGCTTAAGGGACAGAGCAGACTTTTAAAAACAGATAAACTCTTGTACTTTTATAAGCATTTATTTTACACTTATTTTATTATCCCCAAGCAGACAGCTCATTTTCAGATTGTCTGTCCAAGAACAAGGTTACCCAGCTTTGCTCCTCCAGAATTTTCTCACTGCTTCTATTGATCCTACATGATCTATGCCTATTCAAAAAATGAAGAAGGAAAATAACACCCTGTGAAATGAGAAGTCATCAAATCACCGTACACTTAGGGAATTATTTCTGCTGCCAATACCTGGTTTACCTTGGAATTAACTTCTCTAGTCTCAGTTTCCTCATCTAAAAGAAACAGTCTAAAAGAAACTTTTAACCCTAAAAATTCTGCATCCATAGCTCTCCAGTACCTCATATCCATTTCTGAAAGTTATAAATCAGATAAACAAAAACTTACATAAGAAGGATATTCTCAACACAAAGAATAAAAGCTCTGTAGGATACTAGAGCAAAGGAGAGTTCTGTAGAGAAGCAAGTAGGTAATGTCAATGTGAGTAGATGTTTAATTCTTTGAAGTGGCTTAATTATTAATTATTCTTTTGTAGCATGATAACATGGCAAAATAACAAGTACCCTCACTAGTTTTCTTTTAAAAACTCAAAAGTGAAAAATTATTTAAAATTAATTTTTGCTTAAATAACTATCATAAAAATTATCCTCAAACAATTTAGAAATAGAATTATAGCCAGAATGAATTCAATACTCATTTTAAAGACAAGGACACTGAGATAAAGTTAATCCATAATTTTTTTTATGTTATTTCTAATTTTTTTTTTTTGGCCATACCACGTGCAGCAGGCAGGATCTGAGTTCCCCAACCAGGGATCAAACCCATGCCCCCTTCCACTCCACGTGGAAGCATGGAGTCCTAACCAATGGACCACCAAAGAAGTCCCTCCATTTGTTTTTAATGTTATTGTGTGTAATTTCAAATTAGTTTCTTCATTACAGAAATAAGAATCAAGTGAGCAGTGATTACTATTGTACTTAAAACTCAATCCATAAGTTAGGAATTAATAAGATTAAGTACATACCCATGTTTCTAAACAGTAACTTCAGCTTTCTATAACAGTAAGATCAGCTTTTAGTGCTGAATCCTAGGCTATGAGCCATGAGTACCATATATGATAGAAAAATATATCCATGTCTGGGTGGACAGAGAAGTCCATCCAGGGAAATGTCTTTAAGTCAAGACCTCAAAGAAGCAACCACATGTTCAAGGGCCCTGAGAGATAAAAAAGGAACTGTAGAGAAATTCTAACTGGGATTAGAAAGATGTGACTGAAAAGACAGGGAGAACCAGATCACAGAAGGACTTCAGGCTTCATCAACACTTTGGACTATATTCTAAACCACTGAAATAAGGGAGAAACTATCAGATTTGTATTTTGGCTGCTATATAAATAATGAATCAGAGGTGAAACTAAAAATTATTTTTTTTAAGTATTCTATAATTTAGAAACTACTTTTTCCTCTTCAAATATTCAGAATCACATTCTGAGCCCCATAAAGCATGTGGCAATAAACAGTGTAGTTAAAAAATTATACCAAATTCCATAGTATGTTATTTAGCTGACACTATGATGTTGGTTTATCAAATAATTGAGGTGATAAAACCAAAAATAACAATTTTCACCTAACTAAATTAGTTTTAAGGAATCCAGAATACATAAATATTTATCAGAATGTTTTAAAGGGGCTAGAAAAAAATTATCAATAAATTCATTACTACTGGTTTGAGTCACATGAATGTTTAACAATGCCTTATTTCAAATGTTTTCTATTACATACTTTTAAAATGTGTCACAAAGTGTCAGTTCTTAAGAGGAAGAAAAATACATTTTATATAAGAATAAAATACTATAATCACAGTTATTTGGTAATTCCATATCTCTTTCTCTCATTTATTATATTAATTATAAAAGTAGTAACTGAATATCTTTCCAAAGAACCTCTTATTCTGCCAGTGTTAGATACAGAACTCTTACAGGGAGAAAGCAAGAAATGTTCTTACTACTCATACACTGTCAAAGACAAATGTGAGACTAATCGAAAGATTCCCACCAACAACTTTCCAATAACTAGTTTTTCCACTGATAATTCACTAATATAATTTCAGTATATACAGCCTTGATCTTTGTGAAATAGCTCATCTGTCAGGAATCTTCCATTTTCCATTCAAAATGACTAATCTAAAATATGATGAAAACCTTGCATTGTAGATTTTTACTTAAAATTAACAATATAATTTTATAAGTCAAATCCAGTAGGTTAAAAAATACTATTTATGCATACAAGTTCAGTATCTAAATACATATTATAAAATCGAGATGTGAAGGGGCATGTTCTTTAAAACAACCTAACGAAAAAAATGTTTTAATTTTACTGGGAGTCAGGATGTTTATAAACAAATGGTTTAAAAGTCAGACTGGAAAAAAAAAGGCTAAACTACTTTAACCAATAAATAACCATTAAAGAGTCTTCAGACATAAGTCAAAATATTCTTCTCACATAAATTTTTACATAATTTCACCCTACCATTCTAACAATGTATTATGCTCTAATAAGGACTATCCTAATCTTCACCCAGCAGTATTTTCAGGCTGATGTTATTATTCTCATTTCTGTGAATAATATCCATACTCAAGGGCCATTTTCCTTCTCATATTCAATATCATGCATGCTTGTATCAAGGTTCCTTTCCTCATATCCTGTCACAGTATCAATCACTGCCTCCTGTCCACTCAATCCACTTTTGATTTATCAGCCACCGTCTTTCTGGACTCCATAACTCGACCCAAACCATTTTAACAAGACATTGACAAATAGCACCCAGTATCACATCAACCTGTTCCACTTAGTAAACTAAGAAACAGTAACTGTGACATCTCTGCATAAGTATTCCATTCTATTCCCCAGACTGATGTATATTAATGAGGAGATGGTATTTGAAATGCTTCTTCCACATCAGCATCTAATATGATCAAATTAGGAAATGGGATGATTTATTAAATTTTGTAGAGCTGAAATATTTCTTTATATCGCTGTATGTGTGGTTTCAGAAAGTGAGCTGTTGCTTTCAATTTTTCTACTGAGGATGTGCCTGCATTTCACAGACGAATTATTGTCTTTAAAAAGATTGCAAGAAGGCAAAATGTTATTAAGCAAATGCTCAGTAAAACAAACTAAATCAGTTTTAAAATTCCTAATTTAATGTAAATCTTGGTTGTTTCACTGAAATTCGGTTTGTGATCTTATTAAGTCATATTTGCATCGTACTGTCTTGCTGTAGGACAGTTTTAAATTTATAGCATTACCAAGCAGCTTCACATCTTGACTTTTAAGACATGTCCTCAATAAAATAATTGCTCTATAAGTACACATTCTGTTCTTATTTTCAGATATAAGACAAAACAAAGATCAATGGGTTAATAAAAGAATAAAATAAAAATGCAAAATCAACTCTCAATATTTGAGTTACTTCTTAATTTTCATAATATATTAAAATGTTTTTATTAAAGTGCTCCCCAACTAAAGTTTAACAACTTTTTCATGGCCAGTTTAAATTTTAATCAATGAATTAGTTTTTCACATATTTGCATATGAAAGAGATATTTAATATGCTTAACAAAAAAATCAAAGTAGAAATGGGAAAGAATAAATGTAAAACACAAATATTTTCCTAAAACATTGTCAACTTAACTCATCTTCTAGCTTCTAGACACTATACATTCCAGAAGCCAAATTCTTACTCATTTTTAAAACTATAGGATTCCCAATTACAGAATTCACACTTAAGTCAGATCTAGAGTAACCTAGCATACTGCACTTATGCAACAGTTTTTCTAATGGCGTCATCAATGATTTCTTTTGATTCATGGAAAATCAAAAATTACAAATAAATGAATTCTAAAGGAGCTCTGATTTCATTCACTGATTAGAAAAATACCAGTAAAATTCAGTAGAGCAATGCTATGCATGTAGTGTATAAGAAAGAGGAAAACATTACAAAAGTAAGGAAAGGACAGATCACCCTGTAAAGAATTATGTGTGATTCCCAGATACTTACTCCTCAGATTTCATTTATATGAACAAGGATCATTTGTTAGATGACTTTTATATGAAGTATTCATATAAGAGGCTAATCTAATTTTTAATTTTTTAAATTTCAACATTATTCAAGTTGAAGAAATAACATGAATTGTTCCATTGTTATAATAAAATACAATCTTTTACCTTAATACCCAGAAAAGGACACCAGAAAAAGAACATCAGAAATGCTACCCTTTGTTCCCTAAACAGATAATCAAGGCCTAGAGAAGATGAGAATTAAATATAATTTTTAAATCTCTTAAACTCATAAAATATGATAGAAGAGGAGCAAACTCACAGGTATACAGTAGTATACCGTATACTAATATACGGTAGTATATTAAACTAATAATTAAAATAATTTTTAAAAACCATAACATCTTTTTTGGCCTTTATAGTTTACATAGTACTTTCAATACACTATTTTATTAGATAAATGCATTTTCAGAAATAATGTTACACAATCTTTCCAATTAATAAATATTTCTTACTTTATCTACATGTGACACCATATTCTTAATGAAAATTTTCCTAATTTTCTCTAATACACAATAATCATCTCTTCCCTAACACCCCTCGAGCCTGTAGTTTACAGGATACAATTAGCAGATTGAAACTGTCTCATTCAGTGTATGCATGTATATGTGAGGGTATGCGTATGTGCACATGTGCCTGTGTTTGTCTTACCATCCCAATCTAAATGCTTTGTGCACGTAGAAACCTATATAGCACTGAAGTGAAAAGAACACACAGATAGGACAATTAAGACATTACATATTATGAAAAAGAAAAAACATATTTTAGAATTCACTTATTTCTTCAAATTTATGCTAACTCTCCCAGCTTTGCAGATAGAAGAATATGTCATTATCTATATACATAGATGCTGTCTGTGTGTGTGTGTGTGTGTGTGTTAGTCGCGTCCGACTCTTTGCAACCCCATGGACTGCAGCCCACCAGGCTCCTCTGTCCATGGGATTCTCCAGGCAAGAATACTAGAGTGGATTGCCATTCCCTTCTCTATAGATGCTGTTTAAAGGAGAAAAACAGGAAATGAAACAAAACTATTCACTAATGAAATGGCTGATTTCAAAAGCCATTCCTTGTGTTTGTAAAATACAGCAACAGTACATATACAATAACTGCTATGTAAATGAGATAAATACTAGCAATTTGACAACAGATTTATAATTACTACAGAAAAAACTAACATCAATAAGTGAATTCTGGAACTATTGCTATTGTTATAAGTTCTTACTGAGAACATACATAATGGTCACACATATGAACTAAGAAAATCCACAATTTAAGAAATCATCTGAGTCAATGATTATGTTATATAAAAAAATCTTCAATCTGACTTCTTGAATAAAAATCAAAATCCATCTCCATTAAGAAAAAGATTCACTGCTATATTCAAAACAGATAATTAATAAGAACCTACTGTATAGTACAGGGAACTCTACTCCATACTCTGCAATAAGTGGATATATGTATATATATATAACTGATGTACTCTGCTGTACAGCAGAAACTAATACAACACTGTAAATCATTTATACTCCAATAAAAATTAACTTAAAAAAAAAGACAATTAAAAAGAAAAAAAAAAAATTCATGTAAGGAGCCCAGAAAGTCAGAAACACCAGAAAATATCTGTCTAGGAATGGATGGTTCACGACTAAATCTGTAAACATTTTGAACACAAGCTACACTCAGAAGGTCTTTCAGATATGGTGTGATATATAGCACTATTTTAGCTCCATGTGAGGTAATTTAAAAAAAATCAAGTTGACTGTGGAATCTTCAGTACATAAAGGTGACTATACAGTTAGAAAACACATCAAGAGATGATTAAAAACAAAAAAAATGAAAATATATCAGAAAATAAACCATAATCATCCCAGTAGATGAGAAAAAGCATTTGACAGAAATCAACACCCACTGTTGCTAAAAACATCCTCAGCAAACAAGAAATATAAAAGGCTTTTCCTCAATCTTATAAAGGATGGTACAAAAAACCCTGAAGCTAACATCAAGTTTAAAGGTAAAAGACTGAATCCTTTCCTCCTAAGATAGGGGAGATGTCAAGCATGCCTACTCTCACCATCTTCTTCAGTATTGAACTGGAAATCCCAAACAATGCAATGAGTCAAGAAAACTGAATAAACGGTAGAGAGCTTAAAGCCATCCCAATGACTGCTTTCACAGAAAATCCTAAGGCATACTCAATATGTTTACTAGAACTAGCAAGAACCAGCAAGGTTATAAGATTTGAAAGAAATATACAAAGTATCTATAGAATATATAATATTCAAAATATATAACACATAGTCAATTACATTTTATATATTGGCAGGAAATTATTCCAAAGTGAAATTTTAAAATAATTCCTTTTAAGTAATATCAAAAAGTTTTAAAATAAATAAAACATGTGTAAGACTGCTACACCTAAACTACAAAACACTGTTAGAAGAAATAAAGTGTAAGTCCCCCAAAATGGGCAGATGTGTTTATAGAGTGTTATGATATCAATTCTCCTGTTCTATTTACTTATCTCCAAGTAAAAATCCCCGGAGAAGGCAATGGCACCCCACTCAAGTACTCTTGCCTGGAAAATCCCATGGACAGAAGAGCCTGGTGGGCTGCAGTCCATGGGGTCGCTGAGGGTCGGACATGACTGAGCGACTTCACTTTCACTTTTCACTTTCATGCATTGGAGAAGGAAATAGCAATCCACTCCAGTGTTCTTGCCTGGAGAATCCCAGGGACGGGGGAGCCTGGTGGGCTGCCGTCTATGGGATCGCACAGAGTCGGACACGACTGAAGCAACTTAGCAGCAGCAGCAGTAAAAATCCCAATAGGATAATGTGAAGAAATTGTCAAATTATAAAACTCATATAGAAATACAAAAAAATAATATCTAATTTCAAGACTTACTACATTTTACAGTATTCAAGACGGTGCGGTATGGGAGTAAAAATAGATCAATAAAACCGAACAGGCCACTGAACCAACCAACAAAATCACCTTCATATAATTAACTGGGTATTTGACAAAGCACCAGGATTACTCTGTAGGAAAATGAAACTTTCTTTTTTTTAAATGGTGCTAGCTAGACTATCAAACAGGGGAAAAGATGAACCCATATTTCATACACTACACAAAAAAATAATTTGAGATAGCAAAATAGAAAGTCCCAGCCCCGGTTTGCCCTATAAAGACAACAACAATATACAGATCAAACAGATCTGTATATATTTGAAGAAACTGCTACATCATCTAGTCTTTAGGGACTGGCTTTGTCTATCTACAGATTTTGGGGACCTCTGGAACCTTTTTCTGTAGGTTGTACCTTCTCTAGACTTGTACACATAATTATGCATGATATAACTGTGCATGATAAACTTGTGCTGTATATCAAACAATACACAGATCAAAATATTCTTTTAATGAGAACTCCAGAAACCAATAAAGACATGGTATATCTAATGAACATAAAATTAAGAATAGCGACACAGAGCAGGTAAAAAGCACCATCACTTTACCCACAATCCTCCCCCCACAAAGCTGGCACAGCTCAGACTGGCTGGTGATTCTCCTTTAGAGGGTTGGCACAGAGAAAAATGGAACATGCATCCAGCATTCCACTTTTTCAAAGGGCTACTCAAGGGTTGGTTTCTCTTTGCTGATTTTGAATGCTAATAAAGCACCATAGTTTGGATGCATGAAAGACTGAAGGCTGCTGAAAGCAAGGGAGGGGCAGTGGCTTGCTGGAGAGCCAGAGGACTTTTAATACAGCAAAAAGTGGTCAACTTATCTCAAAGCAACCACAATAAAGTGCCTAACTCGAAATTTCTACCTTGGGAAGGAGAGAAAGCTGGAGCAAGGATCCATTGTACCAGATTTTCAGATACTTGCCTAAAGGAAAGGTATATATGACTTGCCTGATTCAGACTGCTGATGTGAAGGAGGCATACTTTGGATCCTTGGGGGCTACTGACAACAAAGGAGAGTGGGACTGCTTGTTGCTTGAGCACCAGAGAACCTGAATTACTACAGACACATAGCAAAAAGCAAGAGATTAAAAGCTCCAGAAAGAGAAAAGTCAGCAACCTTCAAATGGATAATTACATGCACAAGTCTAGAGAAGGTACAGCCTACAGAAAAAGGTTCCAGAGGTCCCCAAAATCTGTAGTTGGACTGTTTGGTAAAGGTATTCCCCTGTACAAAGCCAGCCCCTAAAGACCAGATGATGTAGCAGTTTTTTCAAACATATAAAACTCAGCAAAATATTATGAAGCACATGAAAAAAGGAGCAATCACAACCCAATCAAAGTAAAAAAATACACCTACAGAAACCAATCCAAAACAAAGGGAGATCTGAGTTACCTAACAAGAATTCAAAATAACTGTCTTAAAGAAGGTCAGTAATACACACAGATGTCCAACTAAATGAAATCAGAAAAATGAATAAAATGAAAATACCAACAAAGAGATAGAGATTATAGAAAAAGAAAAAAAACAGAAATGCTGGAACTGAAGAACACAATAACTACACTGAAAAAATTCACTAGAGGAGCTCAACAGCAGACTTGATCAAGGAAAACAAAGAATCAGTATCTTTTGACAGGAGAAAGGAATGGCTATCTACTCAAGTATTCCTGCTTGGAGATTTCTAAGGACAGAGGAGCCTGGCGGGCTACAGTCCATGGGGTCAAAAAGAGTCTAACACAATTGAGAAACTAATACACTTTACACACACTTACATGCTGCCTACAAGAGACTTACTTTAGGTATAAAGACAAAAATCAGCTTAAAGTGAATGGATGGAAAAAATATTCCATGCAAAGAATATTCAAAAGAGAGTAGGGGTGGACCTATTTATATCAGACAAAATTCCCTTTAAGTGAAAAAATGTACAAGAGGCAAAAAAAGACATTATGTAATAATAAAAGGGGCAATTCACTAGAAAGGCACGAGCCACCAGGGAAGCCCTCTAAACATACATACATACTTAATAATAGAATACTTAAATATATGAAACAATGACAGAACTTAAGTGAAAAATAGAAAGTAACACAATAGTAGATTTCAATAAGTGACTTTCAATAACAGAAAAACCAGATATAAGACATAAGAAAACAGAGAACTTGAGCAACACTGTAGACCAATTGCATCTTGAAAGTGAAAGTGAAAGTCACTCAGTCGTGTCCGACTCTGTGTGACCCCATGGACTACATAGTCCATGGAATTCTCCAGTCCAGAATACTGGAGTGGGTAGCCTTTCCCTTCTCCAGGGGATCTTCCCAATCCAGGGATCGAACCAAGGTCTCCCACATTGCAGGCAGATTCTATTGCAGCTTACAGACAAATATAGAGCACTCTACTCAGTAGCAACAGAATACACATCCTTCTCGAGCATACATGGAACATTCTTCATGACAGATTACGCATGTGAGGTGACAAAGTTTGAACAAATTTTAAAACACTGAAAGTATATGAAGCATCTGTTTATAATAAAAAGAAGCCTGAATAACAGCAGCAGAAAAACTTGAAAATTCATAAATATGTAAAAATCAAAACACACTCTTCAAAAAATCAATGTGTCAAAGAAGAAATCACAAGGGAAATTAGAAAATATCTTGAGACAAATGAAAATGAAAACACCAAAACTCATGCGCTGCAACAAAAGCTGTCCTAAGAGGGCAGTTTATAGCAGGAAACACTTGTTAAAGGCTTCCCAGTTCAGTTCAGTCGCTCAGTCGTGTCCGACTCTTTGCGACCCCATGAATCGCAGCACACCAGGCCTCCCTGTCCATCACCATCTCCCGGAGTTCACTCAGACTCACATCCATCGAGTCCGTGATGCCATCCAGCCAT
>SJYT01015954.1:213485-223749 GCA_006410635.1 Cephalophus harveyi | reverse complement strand
AAAAAAAAAAAAAGTTTAAAAACACTTATTAGAGCTTCACTATTCACAATAGCCAAAAGGTGGAATCAGCCCAAATGTTCACCAACAAATGAGTAAAGAAACAAACCTTGGTAGAAGCACACAATGAAATATTATTAAGCCATAAAAAGGAATGAAGGGATAATTGTGGTGCCACATCACCAAGGTGGAGACATAGCCTGATCCTGAATTTCCCTCCTTCTACAGACAAATTTATAGCTATGCACAGAGCAGTTCTCTCTGAGAGAAATCCAGAAACTAGTTGAGTGACCCTTCCATTTCAGATGACAAAAAAATTATCCACATTGAAGCAGGTGAAAAAGGCTAAAAACAATCTCACCATAAACCCCACCTCCAGCCCCACCTCTGCAATCAGGAGTGAAACTCCAAAGTCCAGCTTCTCCCTAAGGAGTGAAGGGCTTGGACTACAACATAGCACTTCAACTTTTAAGGTTGCCACCCAAAGGTTTCCAAATCATCTACCTCTGAGAGCCAATGGAGCTTGCAGCAGTCCCACAGGACTTTAGTAAACATCGATCAGTTTTTAAATGGGTGTGCAAGTATTTCTCAAAGCTATCCCCCAGGCTCAGCCCAGGAGAAGCAGACAAAAACCCCCATCCCCCAGATTTTTTCTAGAAGGAATTTGAGTGCATATGTTACTAGCAGACATGGGAAAATGTAAAGTCTCTATTCCCCTCCCCCTCAAAAAAAAAACCTGTTTGAAACTAATAAATTCAGTGAAGTTGTAGGATAGAAAGTCAATATATAAAAATCAGTCACATTTTTTAAACATTAATGGGGGAAAAAATTCAGAAAACAATCTCATTTACAAACAGCATCAAAAATAAAATACTTGGGAATAAATTCAACTAAGGAAGTGAAAGATCTATACACTGAAAACTATAAAGCACTGACAAAAGCAATTGAAAAAGACACAAATAAAAGAAAAGATATTTAGTGCTCATGGATGGGGAAAATTAATGCTGCTAAAATTCTTACTACTGAAAGTGATCTACAGATTCAATGCAATCCTTAGCAAAATTCCAGTTGAATTTCTCGCAGAAACAGAGCAAACAATCCTACTACTAGCATGGAACCACAAATTACCCCAAATGGATAAAACGATCTTGAAAAAGAAGAACAACGCTAGAGGCATCACAGGGCCTGATTTCAAAAGACGTTACAAAGTTCCAGTAACCCAAATAGTACTATTAGCACAGATTAGTGAAACATAATAGAGAGCCCAGAAATAAACCCACAGACACACGGGCAATTAATTTTTGACAAGGCATGATATCACTTATATATGAATCTTAAAAAAAAAAAAACCTCAGACTCACAAGGGCCCTGGACGATGCCCGGGAGCGCTGACCCACTGGCTTCCCTGAGTTCAGAATTGTGAGCTGGGGTCCTCGCGCAGGCTTGTCTGTGTTTTCTGGCCACACGTGTTCTGTAGGGGCTGGTGCCTCCTTAAGCCGCGGGTCTGGAAGCACGCGGTGCCTGATGGGAGCAGGGAAGGCTCTGCACCGCCCCCTGACGCATCGAGGGGCGGTGCCAGTCGCGGCCACGCCCCCAGGCCCGACTTGGCCCGTCTTTCTCGGATATCCCGGAAGTCGGAAGCCGGAGACGTCTGTGTGGGTTCCGAGGTGCGTCTGTCCTGGAGTCTTCCCCCGTGACGTGGTGGTGAGTGTGGTGGCGGCAGTCTTGGCAGCTCAGACCGAGAAACCACCTTCCTCTTTCGCCATCCTCCCCTGGAGCTGTGGCGCCTTCCTGCGCCCCCGGCCTGCCAGCCTTGCCGTGGGGTGACCCTCGCACCGGCTCTCGGTGCTTCTTGTAGCGGGCTTAGGTTCCCAGAAGAGCCGACGCATCTTACTTGGCCGTNAAACCACCTTCCTCTTTCGCCATCCTCCCCTGGAGCTGTGGCGCCTTCCTGCGCCCCCGGCCTGCCAGCCTTGCCGTGGGGTGACCCTCGCACCGGCTCTCGGTGCTTCTTGTAGCGGGCTTAGGTTCCCAGAAGAGCCGACGCATCTTACTTGGCCGTTAAGTGGGGAATGAAGAGATGGCAGTGACCTTTGCCCGTCGGGAAGGCCTCAAGCCTTAGGCTGAATAGCAGCACCCGCGCCGCCGTCTAGTGCCGGCCCACCTCTTTGGCGCCCGTTCATGGGCTGCCGTCAGCGGGGTTTCGGTGGAGTCGTTTTGGTGGTAAAAGACCTTCCCGTGATTTGGAGTCTCAGCTCCTACCTCTCTGTGTCTGTGGCGCTGGGCCTGCTGGTGGTGACCCTGTGGAGGCAGCTGGCCAGGGCAAAGGCCTGAGCGGGCCCCCTGCCTGCTGTTGTGACTGTAGGCTGTATCCAGGGGCCCAGGGCCGGGGTGCGGGTGGGAGCCCCCGGAGGGAAGGTGGAGGCCGACCTCTGCGGGAGCCATCCAGCCAAGCAGCACGCGTCACCCCCAGCCCAGACCCTGTGCACCTTCAGTTCAGTTCAGTTCAGTCTCTCAGTCATGTCCAACTCTTTGCAACCGCATGGACTGCAGCATGCCAGGCCTTGCTCTCCATCCCCAACTCCCGGAGCTTGCTCAAACTCATGTCCATTGAGTTGGTAATGCCATTTAACCATCTCATCCTCTGTCATCCCCTTCTCCTCCCACCTTCAATCTTTCCCAGCATCAGGGTCTTCAGCTGCTCTCTACCCGTCCTACCCGCTCCTGGCCACCACCAACGCTTTGATCAAGGATGTGTTGCTGTTGTGCAGAGCTGGTTCTGCTTGCTCTGTGGGTGCCTGGCCTAGGACTTGGTACTGCTCGTCGGTGCCACCAACTCCCTCGCCTGCTTCCTGACCACCAGTATTTTAGTCAGGTCTCTCTATACTGGACATGCTCTTTGGGGCCTACCTAATGGTGCTGGCAATCCTGAGCCCCTGCGTATCCCCTGGTAGGCATCTATTCCAGATTGGCCCTTGTGTGGTGTTGTGGATTCTGTGTCTGGGCATGTTCCATGCAAGGGTAACTGGCCAGCGCCCGGCTGCACTGGGAGGTTAGGAGGGGTGGGGGGAGCAGGGAGCATTTTTATTACAAAGAAAAAAATCAGACTCACAGAAACAGAATAGAATGGTGGATGCCAGGTATTTTCATTATTTCAATGAAAAGAGATTGGTGAAGAGTACAAACTTTGTTATAAAGTGAATAAGTTCTGTGGGTCTCACATATAGCATGGTGATTATAGCTGATTAGACTGTACTGTGTATTTTAAATTTGCTAAGACAATAGATCTTAAGTGTTCTCACATGCACACAGACAAAAAATAAATATATAACGTGATGAGAGTGATGGATATATTACCTTGATTGTGGGAATCCTTTTATGATGTATATGGATATGAAATCATCATGCTGTACCCTTTAAATGTGTTTCAGTTTTGTAAATTATACCTCAGTAAAGCTGAGAACTAAGATCACAGCACCTGGTGCCATCACTTCATGGCAAATAGATGGGGAAACAGTGGAAACAGTGTCAGACTTTATCTTTTTGGGCTCCAAAATCACTGCAGATGGTGATTGCAGCCATGAAATTAAAAGACGCTTACTCCTTGGAAGGAAAGTTATGACCAACCTAGATAGCATATTCAAAAGCAGAGACATTACTTTGCCAACAAAGTTCCGTCAAGACTATGGTTTTTCCAGTGGCCATATATGGATGTGAGAGTTGGACTGTGAAGAATGCTGAGCAGCAAAGAATTGATGTTTTGAACTGTGGTGTTGGAGAAGACTCTTGAGAGTCCCTTGGACTGCAAGGAGATCCAACCAGTCCATTCTAAAGGAGATCAGTCCTGGGTGTTCATTGGAAGGACTGATGCTGAAGCTGAAACTCCAGTACTTTGGCCACCTCATGCGAAGAGTTGACTCATTGGAAAAGACCCTGATGCTGGGAGGGATTGGGGGCAGGAGGAGAAGGGGATGACAGAGGATGAGATGGCTGGATGGCATCACCGACTCAATGGACATGAGTCTGAGTGATCTCCGGGAGTTGGTGATGAACAGGGAGGCCTGGCGTGCTGCGATTCATGGGGTCGCAAAGAGTTGGACATAACTGAGCAACTGAACTGAACTGAAAGCTGAGAAAGAAAAGGAATGAAATATTGATACATGCTGCAAAGTGGATGAACCTCAAAGTCATTATACTGAGTGAAAGAAACCAGACACAAAGGATTACATATTGTTAAATCCAGAGATCAAACACAGAATGGTGGTTGACAGGGGCTTGGAAGGGGAAGGAATTGGGAGGAACTGCTTAATGGATAGGGATTTTACTTTGGAGTGATGGAAATGTTTTGAAACTAGACAGAGGTGGTGGTTTTACAACACTGTTATTGTGCTAAATGCCACTGAATTGTTCACTCCAAAATGGTTCTTTTTATGTTATGTGAATTTCATGCTCATAAGTTATTTTTAAAAGCACTTATTAGACAAAAGCAATAGATGCTATGTGTAATCAAGCTTTAGATGTGAATTGCCACTCAGTTGAGCTCTAATTAAGCTTCGTAATAACCAACATAATTTATTTTCTCCAGAAATCTTGATGATAGGACTTTCAAAAGAGTAAATCCACAGTGAGTGCCAGTCGTCATTGCCAGAATATTAACACAAGAAAAGTTGCTAATTTGTTTGCAATTTAATGAAGAAACAAACATTGACAAGAGAGTGGGGAGGATTTGTTGACTCTGAATCTCTGCCACATTTGTACAGGGAAGCCTTGAAGCACCTTTATCTTTTAACAAAATGTAAATTTGCTTTTTGATTCAACACTGTTACCCTAACAAATGAGAAATTTCTCCTACTTTAAATTCAGCTGAAGATGAGAATTGTATCTTAGTGTATAATGAATGAGAGCTATTTAGAAACATAAATGTAAATGTTCTGTGGCTTATGGTCAGTCCTTTGTTTTCAACAACTTATGCATTTGGCTTCTCTAGCTTGTATATGTATTCTGATTGTGAAGATTATTTCTGAATCTTTATTTCATATATTGACATGCCATTTAACATTTGAAAAGCTGGACGATATGATTGTGACTCAGCTGGTAAAGAATCCACCTGCAATGCAGGAGACCTGGGTTTGATCCCTGGGTTGGGAAGATCCCCTGGAGGAGGGAAAGACTACCCACTCCAGTATCCTGGCCTGGAGAATTTCATGGATTGTACAGTCCATTGGGTCGCAAAGCGTAGGACACGACTGAGCGACTTTCACTTATGATTCTTTTGGGTTTGGTTTTCTTTTGTTTGAATGCAAATCAAAATGACATGAAAACATTACAAGCATTTCTGCAATCTGCACTTTCCTTTATTTTTAACAAGATAAATCAAACATTAATTTCTTCCTTTGGATTACAATAAGGAGGCAACATGATGTGGAGTTTGGGAGTCAAGAGGACCTGTATTTGAACCTTGGTCCTGCCCCTTAAAAACTTACATTGTAGTGCACATAATAGATAGCTATAATTATTACCATTACCCAAAAAAGCAGAAGTTTGAAGGAGAAAAGAAACAAAATATTTGAGAAAGGAAGGAGAAAGAAAAAAATTAGGAAAATGAAAGGGAAAGTGAGGAAAGAATAAATTAGAATTTCAAGAGAAGCTAATTGGTAATTTATGCAAGAATCCTGAATCTTTTCCTTGGTTATTCCTCTGATTTTACTGTTCTTCCTTTTCTTTGCTTTCCTCTCTGGGGATGTTACATAAAATATCTCATCATTTTCCATCTCCTCTTGGGTAATATTTTATGAATACACAGAATTCATTAGTGGGATAAAGGAGCAACAGGCCAGTGAGGAAAATATAACTAGATCATAGCATAATGGAAATGTAGTTGTTCAAGCCCAAAGACTTGACTTTACATCTTTTTTTCTGACTGTTAAAGTCACTATTAATACATGACCCCACAGAATGTTTAAAAACACAGGAAAGTACTAAGAAAAAGTTAAAATCACAATAAGTATGCCCACCCTGCTATAACACAGGTAATTTTTTTTTCCAGTCTTTTTTTCCCCTAGTCTTTATCTCAGTCTGTAATGCAATACTGTCTTCTGATGTTTTAGTTTTCATTATGTCATGAGCATTTTCCATGTCATTTTTTCCAAAATTGCCATTTTTATTGTGTAGATGTATCTTAGTTCAATTTAACATTAATAAAATGTTAATATCACCTTCTACCCCAGCTCATACTCCCACCCCAAATGCATCCCCTCAGAATCCTGACAGAGCTGTAAAAGAAAGGTAATATGGGCTTTAAGAGTTGGGTATTGTTATATGTGTCTTAATTTTACAAGTAAAGACTAACAGTATATCTGAAAAATCTAAAAAGTTGTAAAAGATTGAGAAATAATACAGCTTTCTTCCCAACTATTCTTTTACTCTTCTTAGTTTATTACACCTGTCATTTCAACATCAACTTCCATTGAAGCATAAGGAAAACTCTTCCCCTCAAGTTCTTTTTTGACTTAAACTTGTTCCTTGCTTTAGCAAAGGCAAGGCCATGTCCTCCAGAAGAGAAAGATCATTTTGGCCACAGACATCCTCAGGCCTTGACTTTTCCTTAGTCAGGGAGGCAATTTGCCAATGAAATTAACTAAGTCATGTCTCAGCTGACTGCAAGTCAATGGTTTTCCCTCAAATTTGGTCCAACTTAGCCCAGACCTGACATAAAAATTAAAATGAAAACAAATTCAGGTGCTATCTTGAGCTTTTGGGGTTTTGTTTATTTCAGAAAAGAAACTGGAATGCACATCTTCTTAATTCTCTGGAGACAGGAAATGGGGAGAGGCATCTTGAATATTTCAACTCCTGGTAGCTCAGAGGTTAAAGTGCCTGCCTGCAGTGCAGGAGACCTGGGTTCGATCCCTGGGTCGGGAAGGTCACCTAGAGAAGGAAATGGCAGCCCACTCCAGTATTCTTGCCTGGAGAATCCCATGGACAGAGGAGCTTGGTGGGCTACAGTCCACGGGGCCGCAAAGAGTCGGACACGACTGAGCGACTTCAATTTCACTTAACTATTTTAATCTCATAAATACTATGCACTAAATATTTGTTGACAAATGAGTGAATAAATGAATAAATTTTAGCCTTAAGTAATGTAGAGTTTGGAAACCAGGGAATAGGAGTCGGTTCTTGAGAACCCCAGTGACAGGAGTGTTAAATTGAGATACTCATGAATGTCCATGTATGTTATAAACAGCAGAGTAAATGGAGAGCCATAGACCTCAGACCACATTTTTTTAGCCATGCCAACTTGGGCAAATGACTCAAATTCAATAAACCTGGTTTCTTACCAGTAAAACTGGGATAATATGAATTTAGGAAACTGCAAGTTTAAAAATGTGGTAATATGTGTAATACATGTTGCAGATTAAATACTCTTTTCCTCAGGAATTAAAATTGTTTAAATTTGTCAAGAACTTTGGGAGGGATTGGGGGCAGGAGAAGAAGGGGACGACCGAGGATGAGATGGCTGGATGGCATCACTGACTCGATGGATGTGAGTCTGAGTGAACTCCGAGAGATGGTGATGAACAGGGAGGCCTGGCGTGCTGCGATTCATGGGGTCGCAAAGAGTCGGACACGACTGAGCGACTGAACTGAACTCAGGAATTAAAATTGTTTAAATTTGTCAAGAACTTTTAGGTGTAGATTAAGTTGCAATTATGTTTCAGGAACTCTTGATGCTACAGTTTAAAAAGTAGCATCAAGTAGCATACTTGTTTGTCTTTAATTTTTTTCCCTTTTTTCCCCTTTGCTGGTTTCTTAAAAACAGAACAACTTTCACTATTTGTGACACAGATATAAGGCAGAATAATAATTGGGAGACTACTAATATTTAACATCAAGGACATTTGGCAGGTGTTGATGAAATTTTGTGTTCAAACATTAATAGTTTTCATAAGTAAGGAGTCAACTTCAGAGTTATGCTTCCTTAATGAAATGATTACCACCAAATAATTTCAGAAACATATTTTATTAATAAAAGTATAATGAACAAAAACCAATTGTAATGCTGAAATTGATAAGGTGATATAAGTTTATTCAAAATAATTTTGCTTCCATTTACACCCTTACAAAGTGAATTTTTATATTTTTCAAAATAAAGTGGAAATAAGCACCTAGACACACCCTCCCCAAGGACCTCACCCATCTTGAAGGCATGTAAACTCCTGCAGGAAATCATCTAATATATAGTAAGAAACTATCCCCCAAAGTCTTGCAACAGTTAATTCATGTACTGTACAAAGAATAGTCTTTGTGATAGTTTTTTTTTTTCCAGATAGTTGCCATTATTTTTTCCTCCTGATACCATTCCCCTATCATACAGTGAAATTGATTTTTTATGTCATTCCCCCATGGAAAAGTGGAATTTTCCCTTCCTTCCCTTGAAACTGGGCTGGGTTGAGAGACTGGATTGACCAACAGAACACAGAGGAATGAAGCTCTGGGACTTTTAAAGCTAAGTAGTAGGTTGGTACAAAAGTAATTGTGGTCCCGGACCATGAATTTTAAATCATTATAACTAGGCTCAAATACATCTTTATTAATCAATATAGATTTGATTATGTTTTGATTATCACATTTTGCCAAGAAGAAATGTTTATTCCTGTAGCATAAAAACTTGTGCTTTGGAATTCAACAAACTCTTGGAAAGCATTTTCTGCCTCCTGCTGGTTGTAGAAATGTTTTCCCTGCCGAAAGCTGTCAAGATGCTTGAAGAAGTGGTAGTTGGTTGGCAAGAGGTCAGATGAAAATAGCGGGCGAGGCAAAACTTCATAGCCCAGTTCATTCAACTTTTGAAGCATTCGTTGTGCGACATGCCATTGGGCATTGTCATGGAGAAGAATCGGGCCCTTTCTGTTGACCAATGCAGGCTGCAGGCATTACAGTGTTTGGTGCATCTCGTCAATTTGCTGAGCATACTTCTCAGAGGTAATGGTTTCACCAGGATTCAGAAAGCTGTAGTGGATCAGACTGGCAGCAGACTACCAGTGACTGTGACCTTTTCTTGGTGCAAATTTGCTTTGGGAAGTGCTTTGGAGCTTCTTCTCGGTCCAGCCACTGAGCTGGTCATCACCGATTGTCACATGAAATCCACTTTTTGTCGCACGTCACAGTCTGATCAAGAAATGGTTGATCGTTGTTGTGTAGAATAAGAAAAGACAGCACTTCAAAACGATGATTTTTTTTTTTTTGCAGTCAGCTCATGAGGCACTCAGTTATCGAGTTTTTTCACCTTTCCAATTTGCTACAAATGCCAAATGACCACAGAACGGCCAACACTGAGTTCTTCAGCAACTTGTCGTGTACTTGGAAGAGGATCAGCTTCGATGATTACTCTCAATTGATCATTGTTGACTTCTGATGGCCAGCCACTCCATTCCTCATCTTCAAGACTCTTGTCTCATTTGCAAAACTTCTTGAACCAAAATTGCACTGTACATTTTGCCAAAGGAATCAAACTTCTCATGTGGTAGCTGGTTTCCCCTAGAGCATTTTAAGAGAAAGCAAAAGCATACCAAGCTGTAAGGCTTCTAATTATTAAGTCAGTACAAAGCTAATTGCAGTTTTGCATTGTTGGAATTTTGCCATTTGATATTGAAATGTATTCTTAAATAAGTGTGGTTATGTTATACATCATTTTAATGTGTGTTTCTAGCCTTTTGTGTTTTGCTAATGACTTATTACTTGCTGTTTATTTTAGATTTACTTTAGACTATAGAAGACTTCCCTGGTGGCTCAGTTGGTTAAGAAATCCACCTACAATGCAGGAGACCTGGTTTCAGTCCCTGGGTTGGGAAGAACCCCTAGAGAAGGGAATGGATACCCACTCCAGTATTCTGGCCTGGACAGTTCCATGGACCGTATATATAGTCCATGGGGTCACAAAGAGTTAGACACGACTGTGTGGATCACAATAAACTGTGGAAAATTCTGAAAGAGATGGGAATACCAGACCACCTAACCTGCCTCTTGAGAAATCTGTATGCAGGTCAGGAAGCAACAGTTAGGACTGGACATGGAACAACAGACTGGTTCCAAATAGGAAAAGGAGTCCGTCAAGGCTGTATATTGTCACCCTGCTTATTTAAGTTATATGCAGAGTACATCATGAGAAACGCTGGACTGGAAGAAACACAAGCTGGAATCAAGATTGCCGGGAGAAATATCAATAACCTCAGATATGCAGATGACACCACCCTTATGGCAGAAAGTGAAG
>SJYT01015954.1:176389-213297 GCA_006410635.1 Cephalophus harveyi | reverse complement strand
GCTGGACTGGAAGAAACACAAGCTGGAATCAAGATTGCCGGGAGAAATATCAATAACCTCAGATATGCAGATGACACCACCCTTATGGCAGAAAGTGAAGAGGAGCTAAAAGGCCTCTTGATGAAAGTGAAAGAGGAGAGTGAAAAAGTTGGCTTAAAGCTCAACATTCAGAAAACGAAGATCATGGCATCTGGTCCCATCACTTCATGGGAAATAGATGGGGAAACAGTGGAAACAGTGCCAGACTTTATTTTTTTGGGCTCCAAAATCACTGCTGATGGTGACTGCAGCCATGAAATTAGAAGACGCTTACTCCTTGGAAGAAAGGTTATGTCCAACCTAGATAGCATTTTCAAAAGCAGAGACATTACTTTGCCGACTAAGGTCCGTCTAGTCAAGGCTATGGTTTTTCCTGTGGTCATGTATGGATGTGAGAGTTGGACTGTGAAGAAGGCTGATCGCCGAAGAATTGATGCTTTTGAAGTGTGGTGTTGGAGAAGACTCTTGAGAGTCCCTTGGACTGCAAGGAGATCCAACCAGTCCATTCTGAAGGAGATCAACCCTGGGATTTCTTTGGAAGAAATGATGCTAAAGCTGAAACTCCAGTACTTTGGCCACCTCATGCGAAGAGTTGACTCGTTGGAAAAGACTCTGATGCTGGGAGGGATTGGGGGCAGGAGAAGAAGGGGACGACCGAGGATGAGATGGCTGGATGGCATCACTGACTCAATGGATGTGAGTCTGAGTGAACTCCGGGAGATGGTGATGAACAGGGAGGCCTGGCGTGCTGCGATTCATGGGGTCGCAAAGAGTCGGACACGACTGAGCGACTGAACTGAACTGAACTACTAGCAAGGCTGTGAAGGGACCTTATGCTTCCTTTTGCCTTTTTAATCCCGACTTATCCCATATTCCACCTGCTGGGGTCACAGAGGTTGGTGACTCAGGAACCAGCATAACCCTCAAAGCCAGTCATCTGGTCCCATGCCCTTGGCTGGAAGAAGTTTCCTCCTTTCCCACTCCCATGTCTGGCCATCTGACTATGGAGGTTTTAATCAGATGCTAAACTGGGGAAACTGGCTGCTGTGGGGCCTGAAATATCCGTCTCTGATCCAAGACCCAATACTGGGGATGGAGATTTAGATTCCAGTCACCGTGAGGTGAAAGAGACTGAGTAGGTCACTGCAGCCCAAATGATCACAGTGATTTGGGTTCTTACTGGAAGTTTCCAGAAATGCCAAAAAATAGAAAAGACGTCAATCTGCACTGTCTGATATGGTAAATATGAGTCATGGGCCACATGTAAAGTTATGGAGGATTTGAAATTTAGCTTGTCTACATCAAAATATTCTGTAAACATAAAATATACACCAGATTTTGAAGTCTTAGCACCTAAAAAGAAAAAAAAAGTTGGTTACATGATGAAACAATAGTTTCTTTTCACTTTGTAATATGGCTATTTAAAAATTCCAGCTTGTATTTGTTTTTCTCTTGGACACCATTGGCTTAGACCTGTCTATAAGGAAAAGTTATTTCAAATTTATTTTAACTCATGCCACTTCCACTATGCAAACTCTCTCTTGTAATTAAGAATAATGTGCTCAAAGATACCGAAATAAGTGTTCTAAAAAATTAATGTTCTAATATTTTCTTCAGTAATCTTTATTTTAAATATTACTATAAGCATCATTGGAGAAGGCAGGGCACCCCACTCCAGTACTCTTGCTGGGAAAATCCCATGGACGGAGGAGCCTGCTAGGCTGCAGTCCATGGGGTCGCAAAGAGTCAGACACGACTGAGTGACTTCACTTTCACTTTTCACTTTCATGCATTGGAGAAGGAAATGGCAACCCACTCCAGTGTTCTTGCCTGGAGAATCCCAGGGATGGGGGAGCCTGGTTGGCTGCTGCCTATGCGGTAGCACAGAGTCTGACACGACTGAAGTGACTTAGCAGCATAAGGATCATAAAGTGATATGCGTTGCTTTATTTTCTCCCTCATTCTGATTTCAGTACTCTGATGCACATGCCTATGCTCTAAATTTTAGAATCCCATTCTGGAATGTCATTGGTCCATCTTTGACACTTAATCTTGTCTCCTTTCCTGATCAGATCTCATCTCTTCTAGGAAACTGCTAGATAATGAGGGCAGCCTGTGTCTGATTAGCCCTTTTGTTTTTCTACTCCCAGTCCCTAGAACATGCATTCAGTGTCAAGCATAGTACAGCATAGTATTTGAGTCCAGCCATTAGACTTTGACAAGCTTGATTTCACATATCAGCCTCATTATTTACTTGGGCAAATTCCATCATTCCTTGGGCAAATAACTTGATTCTGAGACTTATGCATGTGTGCATAATAATGGGACTTGCCTCAGGGGTCATTATAAGCAGTCAGTATATACTGAACATTTAGCTCATTGTCTAGTATATTGTAAGTAATAGGTAATAGTTTTTCATTGTGTTACTGTTATTGGTTTACACATATAAACATCAAATAATGATTACTGAATCAGTGATCAGGATATTATAGCTCTCAATGTTTTTCTTTTTTCCACAATGAAAGTGGCAGATGTTCCTTCCGTCAATTATTTTATCTCAAAAACAGGAACAGCAATGCTTGCTCACTAGGGTTTGGTGAGAGAAACTCTGTGTTCTCTTTCGAATAAATATCCTCTCTAAAGTGAAATATGAAGATAATATTGCAAATGAGCAAGATTATAAGCACTTTTAATCCTCTTTAAATAATCTGAAGAGGTATCAGGAGCTAAAAATAAAAGTAAATTTATAAAACACTTTTTAAAACACTTACATGCGTAAGCTTACACTTATCAAGATGTCTTCCCTACATGATACTGAGTTAGGCAGAGAAGATAGTATTATGGTTTTAGTCTGTTTGAAAATGGATATCTACAGTGTTTGAATGGTCTGGGACAGAGTTTCTCCATCTCAGCACTTTGGACCAAATAATTTTTATGGTGGGAGGTTGTTCTAGGCATGTTTAACAGCAACGCAGCCTCTGTCCACTTATGCTGTTAACCACCACCAGCCCCCCACCAAAATCATGACAATCAAAAATATTTCCCAACATTGCTATATGTCTGCTCGGGGAACAGAATCACCCTGATTGAGAGCCATTCATTGAAGGCCATACAATAGTGAGTGGAAGAACTTTTCATGGAAGCCTGCTGTTACTCCTCCTATGATCCTAGAAGTAGTATAGAGTGGGATCAAGAAGGCAGAAAGAGCACTGGCATTCAAGCCTGTGAGCTAGCAGAAGGGATGTGTGGGTGAATAGCAGAAGAATTTCCAAGGAAAAGAGGTTGGATGAGGAAGAGCTAACCTCATGCAGATGCCATGAACAAAAGGATAAATGCATTTCTATTAAAAACTTGAGCTGGAGGAGTTTTATTTTGAGTAGTATTTTTCCAAGCTTCAGTGACAGCAAGATGGGTATAAGGGGCAGAAGTTTGGGTTTAAATTTTTTTTAACATTTGTACCCACATTTGATGTGGGGCTTCCCTGGTGGTTCAGCTGGTAAAGCATCTGCGTGCAATGCAGGAGACTCTACTTCAATCCCTGGGTCGGAAAGATCCCCTGGAGAAGGAAATGGCAACCTGCTCCAGTATTCTTACCTGGAAAATTCCATGGACAGAGGAGCCTGGCTGGCTACAGTTCATGGAATCACAGGGTCAGATACGTCTGAGCCACTAACACTTGTGGATGGCTCCAGGGTTTGGTGGAGGATTGTCTCAGTCAGTTGAAATAGTCACTCTTATCATTGCCATCTAGCTGGTCTAGCCTGACCTGCTGGCCCATCCACATTATTTACGACATGAATGCTATTTGTTCCAGTCTTAGTTTGATGGTTACCAGGTACAGTTCATGTATTCAAACAGCATGAAATTTGGGACAGAATTACTTTACTTGTCTGTAACTCTATAGCCAGTGATTGGTTAAGGTGATTTCAAAAAATATGGTCTAAAGTGTGACTTTTTCAGTCTCTTCACTTCTTAAGAAGGAGGGTTAGGCTTACCCCAGCAAGGTTTTTGTTTGTTTGTTCCCTCTCCCCCGACCCCTTCACACCCACCATAAAAATTTTTATCAATTTAGGAACCTTATTTCCTTATGTGAGCCATCGGTTCAACATGACCCCCTGGTTTAGAGGTGCTCTTGCAGCTGCCTGGCTCGGGGTCTTTGGGTGCTGGCCTGTTGTCACACCCAGTGTTTGTCTTAATTCTCAGCTTCATGAATCAGAGCTCTACACTTTGCCCCATCTGTTTTCCTTTTATATTTCTAGCATAGGCCTTTTATTTACTCTGTTCATTCACTTATCCATTTATCCACCCAACAAGAATTTATTAAGTTATCTACTCTAGTTAAAGCCATAGGCAAGTTCCCCCAGTGCCTTGAGCCCCATATTAAACACTGGTTTGGAGAATTGAATTTGACCTACACTTATTTCATTTGTCAGATGAAAAATAGAATTGTTTTTCAGTTGCTATAGAGTAAATGATATCACATCTAGAGTGTTTTTACTAGATGCTTGGCTTCCTTTGCACCATTTTATGCTAGCAAATCCATTTTGTCTGATTAGCACAATAAAGAATTTTTTCAAAACAATTTTTTCAGACAGTTGGGATCACCTGTATAGAGTAGTATAAAAATCATTTCATTAAATTTTGGGGTCTTCATTTTGACCACTCTTGTGAAACTGGGAAAGTAACCTCTCTAAAATCAATGTCATCCTCTGCAAAATTACAAAATTGCACTTAATAATTGCTAGGGCCTTCTGACTCTAAAATAAATTCAAAATATTTGGAGGAATGTTGAGATTTTTTTATCCGGGATGTTGTTTCTGATGACCTAAATTTTTAGGATTCTGCAAACACAACTTTGGAGGGGGTAAGGTCCATGTTTTAATTCTTGCTTGACATTTTCTGTTGTCCTGTTCCGCAGGAAGTTAGACCTTCCTGCTAACTTTCAGAAGGTCTGAATGATTTGGGCATTGCTCAGTACTAACAGAAAGCTGAAGTGGAACAAGCACTGAATAAGGAGTCAGGAGACTAAATTATGGCTGTAGCCCTGCCACTTCAACTTGTGTGACTGTGGGCAGGTAAACCCCAGAGCCTTATCCCCCATTTATTTTTCTGTTGAAATGGCCAAGTTGATTTACGTCACCTCCAAAATTTCTTTTTTGCTCTAAAATGCTTTAGTTTTATATGTAGATGTTATCAAACCAAAACTTAGGTTTGCTCACCCATGCACAGTAAAGCCAATCTACTGACCCTGGTTTGTAGTGAAAGAAAAATCAGTGTTTATTGTAAGGTGTTGTGCAAGGAGTCCAGAACACCTAATCAATCCTCAGAAAGCCCGAACTCCCTGATGGTTTTCAACAAAGCATTTTTAAAGGCAAGGAGAGAGAGGGATCCTAGGGTTTGTAATCAGCTTGTACACAGTGCCTTGGCTTTGAAAGTGAAATTCTTAGTCACTCAGTTGTGTCTGACTCTTGTCGACCCCATGGACTATAGCCAACCAAGCTCCTCCGTCCATGGAATTCTCTAGGCAAGAATGCTAGAGTGAGTTGCCATTCCCTTCTCCAGAAGATCTTTCTGACCCATGGATCAAACCTGGGTCTCCCACATTGCAGGCAGATTCTTTACTGTCTGAGCCACTAGGGAAGCCCAGACTTGGCTTTAATGATTCATCATTAAGTTATCTACTCTAGTTAAAGCCATAGGCAAGTTCCCCCAGTGCCTTGAGCCCCATATTAAACACTGGTTTGGAGAACTGAATTTGACCTATACTTATTTCATTTGTCAGATGAAAAATAGAATTGTTTTTCAGTTGCTATAGAGTAAATGATATCACCTCTAAAGTGTTTTTACTAGATGCTTGGCTTCCTTTGCACCATTTTATGCTAGCAAATCCATTTTGTCTGATTAGCACAATAAGGAATTTTTTCAAAACAATTTTTTCAGACAGTTGGGATCACCTGTATAGAGTAGTATAAAAATCATTTCATTAAATTTTGGGGTCTTCATTTTGACCACTCTTGTGAAACTGGAAAAGTAACCTCTCTAAAATCAATGTCATCCTCTGCAAAATTACAAAATTGCACTTAATGATTGCTAGGGCCTTCTGGCTCTAAAATAAATGCAAAATATTTGGAGGAATGTTGAGATTTTTTTATCCGGGATGTTGTTTCTGATGACCTAAATTTTTAGGATTCTGCAAACACAACTTTGGAGTGAGGTAAGGTCCATGTTTTAATTCACTGCTTAACATTTTCTGTTGTCCTGTTCCAAAGGAAGTTAGACCTTCCTGCTAACTTTCAGAAGGTCTGAATGATTTGGGCATTGCTCAGTACTAACAGAAAGCTAAAGTGGAACAAGCACTGAATAAGGAGTCAGGAGACTAAATTATGGCTGTAGCCCTGTCACTTCAACTTGTGTGACTGTGGGTAGGTAAACCCCAGAGCCTTATCCCCCATTTATTTTTCTGTTGAAATGGCCAAGTTGATTTACGTCACCTCCAAAATTTCTTTTTTGCTCTAAAATGCTTTAGTTTTATATGTAGATGTTATCAAACCAAAACTTAGGTTTGCTCACCCATGCACAGTAAAGCCAATCTACTGACCCTGGTTTGTAGTGAAAGAAAAATCAGTGTTTGTTGTAAGGCGCTATACAAGGAGTCCAGAAGACCTAANTCCAAAATTTCTTTTTTGCTCTAAAATGCTTTAGTTTTATATGTAGATGTTATCAAACCAAAACTTAGGTTTGCTCACCCATGCACTGTAAAGCCAATCTACTGACCCTGGTTTGTAGTGAAAGAAAAATCAGTGTTTGTTGTAAGGCGCTATACAAGGAGTCCAGAAGACCTAATCATCCTCAGAAAGCCCGAACTCCCTGATGGTTTTCAACAAAGCATTTTTTAAGGCAAGGAGAGAGAGGGATCCCAGGGTTTGTAATCAGCTTGTACACAGGTCCTTGGCTTTGAAAGTGAAAGTCTTAGTCACTCAGTTGTGTCTGACTCTTGTCGACCCCATGGACTATAGCCAACCAAGCTCCTCCGTCCATAGAATTCTCTAGGCAAGAATGCTAGAGTGAGTTGCCATTTCCTTCTCCAGAAGATCTTTCTGACCCTTGGAACAAACCTGGGTCTCCCACGTTGCAGGCAGATTCTCTACTGTCTGAGCCACTAGGGAAGCCCAGACTTGGCTTTAATGATTCATCGAAGATACCACATTTATTTTTAGAAAAGTGCTGATTGAGCTCTTATTATATGTCAGACATTGTTTCAACAATAAACAAAGTGCTTTGTCTCTCTTTGTGCCACCAGTGATACACAAATAATTACTGTCTGAGCCACTAGGGAAGCCCAGACTTGGCTTTAATGATTCATCGAAGATACCACATTTATTTTTAGAAAAGTGCTGATTGAGCTCTTATTATATGTCAGACATTGTTTCAACAATAAACAAAGTGCTTTGTCTCTCTTTGTGCCACCAGTGATACACAAATAAGTAAAAGTGGAATGTCAGATACTGAGCAGTACACTAGCAGAGATGAAGCAAAGATGCTCTGTTACATGTCATGGTCAGGAAAGACCTCTTGAAGGATATCACATTTGAGAAAGAGTTGAATTAAGAGAAGAGGCCAGCTGTGTCGAGAGCTTGGGGGAGATCATTTCAGGCAGGAGGACCAGCGAGTACAGAGGTCTTGAGGTTGGACCTGTTTGATGTGTTCAGAGAACAAGCAGGAAGACCAGTCTTGTGGCTGCAATGACTTTGCCTGCAAGCCCCTGAGATCATGGACTTGGCTTTTACAGAATTCTTACTTTTCTTATATGCGTGCTTGATATTTAACAGGAATCAGCCTCCTGACATTTCAGAAGACAACAAATCTTAGATGTCTGACTGTGAGGGAAAAAGGGTCACCCTGAGGTTGTGGAGAGAGAATTGATACAAATTGCAGTTGACACAGTATGCCCATCTTAAATGCTACTGACTCCTGATACTCAGAACAGTTGTTCACATTACCTCCCTTCTTTTGTCTTTGCCCACTGACAGCTGAAAGGAGTGAGATGTCCAGAAATCTTGCAGTTTCATTTGTATGTGGAGTCAATTCTGGAGGGAAGTTCGGGTGCCTCCTTTTCTTCTATATTTCTTAATTTCTCTCCTGAGATCAAAAGCCTCCGTAAAGTCCAGTACTTGGTACCTGCCCTCTGGCGAGTAATGTATGTTGCTGTGACCCTGAAAATAAGAGTCCAACACCACTTATCTATTTAACCTGAGTGTACTCTTTTCAGAGTACACCAGGCCAGGCAGTTTGTTTCATATGTCTGGTTTTGATCTTACTTAAAAAAAAAAAAATAATCAGCCTCCTGACATTTCAGAAGACAACAATTCTTAGATGTCTGACTGTGAGGGAAAAAGGGTCACCCTGAGGTTGTGGAGAGAGAATTGATACAAATTGCAGTTGACACAGTATGCCCATCTTAAATGCTACTGACTCCTGATACTCAGAACAGTTGTTCACATTACCTCCCTTCTTTTGTCTTTGCCCACTGACAGCTGAAAGGAGTGAGATGTCCAGAAATCTTGCAGTTTCATTTGTATGTGGAGTCAATTCTGGAGGGAAGTTCGGGTGCCTCCTTTTCTTCTATATTTCTTAATTTCTCTCCTGAGATCAAAAGCCTCCGTAAAGTCCAGTACTTGGTACCTGCCCTCTGGCGAGTAATGTATGTTGCTGTGACCCTGAAAATAAGAGTCCAACACCACTTATCTATTTAACCTGAGTGTACTCTTTTCAGAGTACACCAGGCCAGGCAGTTTGTTTCATATGTCTGGTTTTGATCTTACTTAAAAAAAAAAAAAGGCAAGCACATTTCTAGGTATTGAATTTCAATAAAACCCCACTACTCATTACAGTGTTCTATTTCAAGTTTGCAAAGCTGACATCATCCAGGAGATTAGAACCAGCTTTTGGGCATCTTCACTAACATTCTTACTCACTTGGAGACAGATCTTAGAGTAAATCTCATGGTACCATAACCCAGACTTTGGAGCTAAATCCAGGTGAGAGAGGAAGTAACCTGGAGCCAGTTAAATGGCTTTCTCCATGGAGATGATAGGTCCTAGGGTTTGAAAGCTTAAATCTATGGCAACAGAAAGAAACTTTGTGAATACTCCACTAGTCTGAAATTGACATCCCATAAACCAGGTTTTTTTCCAATATATAGAAAGTAACTCGAATGAGTCCCATTATGTCAGGCCAGAACCTGAGGGAAATAACTCCATGAGCTTTAGCCTGGATCCACTAAAGAACACATTCTCTAGCATGTGACATTATTATGAAAGATGGGGAAAATCTGTAATAATCCTAGCCTCAAGAATTTCTAACCATAAAGAAGGATTTTTTTTTTTTTTTCTAAAAAGACAGACCATGTTAAGGCCAAATCTCTTTCTACTTTAAAAGAGGGGAAATAGTATTGATAAAACAGCTAGAGTTTGCCACTTTCTATGCCAGATAACTTAACACAGCCTTATATACTGTGGTAGCTTGTTGATTTTGAGCAAACTGAGGTACAAAATATTAAGTGATTTGCCCCAGGTCACACAGGTGAAAAAGAGTAGAATCGACATATGAGGATGAATCTTTTTGATACTAAAGTTGTCACTGCCTGCTCCATACAAATGGGCATTTTAAAACCTGAAGTTAAGAAAGAAAGTATTGAGTTATTCCCTAAGCTAACATCTTCATTGTATGATTACATATTAAGCTGCACATTTTTTCAAACTATTCATCCTTCCCTCTTATTAAACCACTCTGAAATGATTTTTTGTGTTTCCTAGACTGGATGTCATTCTCACACATATATTAGTTATGGTGGTATAGTACACTTTTTTTAAGGCTTACCCATTATAAGTTATTATATGATAAGAAAGGCAGCTTAGATGATAAGAAATGATTCGATACTTTTCCTAAAACGCTCTGGACAGAATGAATAACACATGGCCGTTTATGTTGAAGGGGTTCCTTTTACCTGAGCTTGATGATTGCCAGGGGTCATCTTGGTTAAATTAGATTTTAATTCTGAAATATTGTTGTTGGAAATGTTCCCACTGGCCAATTCATATCTTGTGAATAATAGGATTTGAGTAAAAATTGAAAGTGCAAGGAAAGCAAATGAGGAATGTCTGTCAAGTAACTTTTTTGAAAAAAAAAAAAATTGTTCCTAATATAAAAAGTTTTAAAAGTGCAAGAAGCATTACCATAATGCATATATCTGCTGTTCCTGAAGAACGAGAGCTCCTTAGATGAACACTTTCTAGTTAACCTGATGTCTCCTCTGCTATACCTTTTAAGCATGACCTGAGAGATATTGTATTCTTTCCACTTCTATTTTATGCATCTCTTTCTGCCACGTTTTGAGTATAAGAGAAGGTGCTCTCTTACTTGTTGACCTCTCCTACATAGTTGGACTGTAGAGAATATAGGAATGCATAAATCATTCTATGTTTTCCTTATACCCAACAATCATAGAAAGAGCCACAAATAAAATAAAGGCAAATCTCTCAAGATCCTTCTATAAGCATGTAGAACACTGACAGAACATGAAGAAGCAGCCTCCTTCTAGCTGGCTATAGTAATTATAAACCTTTACTGAACTATTCCCAACCAGTTTGCCGCTGTGCAGTGGCTAAGTCGTGTCTGACTTTTTGCAACCCCGTGGACTGCAGCACATCAGGCTTCCCTGTTCTTCACTATCTCCCTGAGTTTACTCAAACTCATGTCCACTGAATCAGTGATGCCATCCAACCATCTCATCTGTCACCCAACCAGTTTACGTGGTATTAAAGAATTAATTTCCCAGTACCTGTGACAGCCCCGTTCCCATCAATGTCAAGATCACCATAAGCTCTTTTGAGTTGTGATATAGCTTCTTCTTTCATGATCACATTGTAATCTTAAGCCTGGCATCATTTTCTGGGAGAGAACCAAGTGAAGGTCTGACTGGGTGCTTGATAACTCTTAATACTGTCCTATAATAGGGCTTCCCTCTCATGGGACACAGAAGGATTACCAGGCTATGACAGTAGCGATTATTGCTCCCAGGCAGAGGCTGAGAACGTCTTAGGTCTCTCCAAGAGTGTGATTTGGTCACATCTTTAAGGGGTGTGTGGTGACTGAAGAGTTATGTAATATGGATAAATCTTTTTGACAGTCTCCTTTAATTCAGAAACTGAATTTGGAAATAGACTTCTCTATTACTGCATTAGCCAAGATTATCCTAAGTAACAAAACCAATAGAATGTGTGTGCATATGTAAGTATAAAGCAACTGATAGTAAGGAATTGGCTCATGATTCTGGAGGCTGGACAGTCTCAAGATTTGCGGTTGGTAAGCTAGAAACCGAGGAGAACCAATAATGTGGTTCCCGTCTGAAGGCCAGTAGGCCCCAGTTAAGAGCCACGTTTCAGTTTAAATGTGGAAAAATCCCCACTTACTAGAGAAATGATTAGCCCATTTTTGCTATTCTGGCATTCAGCTACTTGGAGGGGGTGCACCCACTTTAGGGAAGGAAATCTGCTTTAGTAGGTCTGCCTATTCAATGTTAATCTCATCTGAACACTCTCACAGACATACCTGGAATAGTGTTATAGCAAATATCTGGTCACCCCATAGCCCAGTCAAGGTGACACATAAAATTGACCATCACAGCTGTCATCTCAAATAAGGTTTAAAAAATGGTTATGATTGGGTTCACAATGAGTTTTTAATCTCCTCTGTCTGCTCTTTTGCCCAGAGAATTACCCCAATTCTAGATATCAGGAACTATTCAGACTTATTCAAGATGCTTTTCTTAAGGGATGGATGGGGGTACAAGTAATATCTGGCATGGTTATTTAAAAGAGAATAAAAGGTAAATAGAATCCCATTAATCTGCTCCAGCCTCTTAATATTTGATGATTTAATTCTTTATGTTGAAATTACTAAAGCACTATCTTGACCAGATAGGAAGGCAAACTCAATTTTAGCAAAGCCTAAAGCATCCTTCCCCCTTTCCTTTCTTCTTGGTTTACTAACTTTAAGATACTGGGTGAGCCCTAATATTTCACTTTGCACTAGTAACTGTATGAGAAAAATTTAGTGGCAGATTCCCTTAGCTCTTCGTAACTGCCCCTTATCTCCTTCATTCTCCATCCTCTTGACACTGGCAGCTCTGTAACTGACCCTCTTTTTCCTTCTCTTACCCAAGCCTCTCCATGCATATCGAATCAAGTAAGTGAAATTCTGTGTTAATGAGTGTGGCTGCCATAGAAGATCAGAGAAGGGAGTCAGGAAAAGGAAGGAAAGAGGAGATGGATGTGGGATCCAGGGGATGGAGTGATGCACTGTTTGATATAGGGTGTTGTTGAGTACTTGTAGTGTTCTAAGCACTGTGTTTAAGCAGATCAAATGTGTATGCATGAGTGCTGCTGCTGCTAAGTCGCTACAGTCGTGTCTGACTCTGTGCGACCCCATAGACGGCAGCCCATGAGGCTCCCCCATCCCTGGGATTCTCCAGGCAAGAACACTGGAGTGGGTTGCCATTGCCTTCTCCAATGCATGAAAGTGAAAAGTGAAAGTGAAGTCGCTCAGTCGTGTCCGACTCTTAGCGACCCCATGGACTGCAGCCTACCAGGCTCCTCCGTCCATGGGATTTTCTAGGCAAGAGTGCTGGAGTGGGGTGCCATACACACACAAACACACAGAGTCCTGAAGGAGTGATAACATGCTTCCCATTTTACTAGAAAAAGTTCAGGGAAGGTTCAATGACTAGTATGGGACCCAAACTCAACAATGAATCATTCTGATTCCAAACCTCGTGGTCTTGATCACTGTGGTCTCTGAATTTGACTAGGCAAAGGAAGTGGGGAAGTACATTCCAAAAAATATTAAAATTGAAGAAAATTGCAGAATCAATTGTCAGCAAGTTCTCTTTTTAGAAAACAATTTTGAAATTAACTTGAAGTAGTGAATTCGTCAAACTTGTATCTAATCCTTTCATGACAATCCTGTTGGAATTTATCTAAGTTAAAATAGAAACCAGTTCTCAGCATTCCCTTCCTTAACACGTTCATTTGTCACCAATCAGGTAAAGAATAAAACTCCAGACTCCTTGGTAGCATCTTCTCCAAGATCTGGTCGCTTACAACCTGTTGGGCTTCAGCTCCTACTTCTCTCCCTCTTATGTAAAGGTAGATGTGACTCCACGATAGTCACCATGGCTTCTTAGAGTTCCTCAAATATGCCAGGCTCATCCCCTCTATCCATGGGTCTTCCTATGACTGGCTCCCTCACTTCATTTGGGTGTTTTCTCAGAGATAAATTCTTGGGCCTCCTATCAAAAGTTGAAATTCTCCTCCCTCCTCACCTTCTACCCTCTTACGCTGCCTTAGTCCTCTTCACAGTACTTCCCAGCTCTTGCTTGTGTAATCCTCTGAATAAAAAAAGTGCATGACTTTGTTGACTGAGCAGATGGGGTTTTCTGAGCAGTCAGTGATTCCCTGTGCTAAATTCAGTTATCCTGCTCTTTAGAGAACATGTGCATGAAATGTGAGAGGAATATTATGCCTTAGGAGTACCCACAAGGGAAGCAGCCCTAGACATCTTCCCCAGACAACTGTGGCTTCTCATTAGTTTAAGGCAAAGGGTAATTGTGGAAATTGGCAACACATCTGGAAGACCGGGAGTACATCCTTAGGAAGCCCAATTTGGACATCAAAACTTGAACAGAAGGGCCAAATTAATAGGTAACACAGCTCTAGTGCCAGAAGGGCACGTGCCAGCCTTCCTGTTTCTGAACTTATCCCTTGAAACCTTTCTCACAAGTATCAAAAAGGCACTGGCCTCTTTGAAGCTACAACTTGAAGTCTCATGAAAGGCACTGTCATGTACAACTGACAAGTTTTCCTAATGAAAATAGAGGGAAGGCGGGACAGCTAGCTCCCTTGGGGTGCATACCCTGGTGAAAGGATCTATTTTGAAAGGGATCTTCACAGCATACATTTTTAATATCACTCAGGCCAGTGTCTTAATCAGGCTTTACTGGTTGGGAGTGTTCACCCAGCAGGGAATGCCATGGAGGAATTTAATCTAAACACGTGGCATGAGTCTAATCATATTTCACTTATTTTCTTTTATGTGTCTCCTTAAGATAAATGAGTCCCCTCCTTTATCAACAATAGCTCAAGATTCACAAGCTCACATTTTTCACCTGGGACAGGGGATATAGCAACTCACACTTTATTATCCATCTCTCATTTTCTTCCCGTTAAAGAATCAATAAATTCTCCACCGATGTCTTTTTTTAAAGGTTGCTTACAAGTTTCTGTTTCAGAACAATGTGTTGGCATTGGTTTTTATGCCCAAATCCTCCCCAAATCTGGGTATACATTTGGAGTGATTTGTAAGAGTTTTTGCAAGAATGTCTTTGGCAAAACCACAAGTCACACAGGACATGCTAATTGCAGCCTCTCTGGGTTGCCAGCACCAGTTCCCAGTGACAGCTGTAATTTGTTGTTGTCCAGAGAGTATCTCCTTCCTGTGCATCATAGAATAAGACTTTTTAAAGTGAAAAAGCCCTTAATGTTCATACTGTCCAACTTCTCATCATGAGATGGAGGAAACAGAGGCAGCACAACTAGGCTTGTCCGAGTCTGCACTGAGGGCTAGGGAAGGGTCAAGGCTAGGCCCAGGCACTGTCTACTCCTCTCATGATTCTTAGAAATGTGCTTACATTTCCCTGAAAACGTTCTTTAAAGATAATCTGTAGCCCATGTCTTGAGGTACACAATAATCCCCATGTTGCTCTGTTTTCCTAGATGGTCACCAAGCACAGTACTGGTCTGGGTGAGTGGTACCCAGGACATGTTGACTTTTCAACCAGACTTGACTTCATTTGAGATCTAACTTACAGTTCTTGGCAGCTGACAGAAGACTTCTCATCCATTCAGTCAAAATTTACTGTCTACCTACTCTGTGTCAGGGTTTATGACAGGTGATTAGGATAAACAGACAGTTAAGGCACTATTCCTGCTGCTTGAAGTTTGCAGTCTAGAGAGAGAGAAAATAATAGGCGAGCATGATAGAGTATGTTCTGACTGTTACAGTCAATTCTGCGATGAATTGACTTATGCCCATGGCGCTAGTGATAAAGAACCCGGCTGCCAATGCAGGAGACATAAGAGATGTGAGTTCACTCCCTGGGTTGGAAAGATCCCCTTGGAGAAGGGAATGGCCACCCACTCCAGTATTCTTGCCTGGAGCCTGGCAGGCTACAGTCCATGGGGTCGCAAAGAGTTGGACACGACTGAAGCAACTTAGCATGCACACACACACATTTCACAAGCCCTATCTCATGGCCACACCTGTCATAGTGGGTTGGGAAATATAGATGTACATGTGCCTAAAGATATAGAGAGCAGCAGTGTTCAAAGTGGTGGTTGCTCTGTCATTCTATGCCCTAGTTGCTTTATCATTAAACTTCCATGGACATGTAGCTTGGGTAAGAAAGAAATCTTTATCATTTGAAGCCACTGGGAATTTGTTGTTGTTACCATGGTATTTTGACTGATACACAGGAATTGTCTGATTTAATCCTCTGTTTATAGGATATTATTATCTTCTAAGTATTCATATAAGGAGAGTGAGATATGTAAGGGTACTAGCAAGCTAAGTGGTCAAACTAGCACTGTAACTATGCGGTCTGATTCTAGAATTCATATTCTTAGCCAATATACCATAATGCTGTGTGTATGTGTTTGTGTGTTCCCATTACTGAGATAAGGTGGCTTCTAAAAGATTGAGGAATATCATGGAAGACTTCTCAAGGAAACTGAGAGGTATGCCCTAAAGAACAAGTAGGAACAAAGTCATTTAGAAATAAAGAGAATGAGGCTTATTCCCTGTGTGTATCCATGGGAGAGGAATTCCCTCTCTTTGGCCAATTGTCTCATCCCCAGGAAAATTATAGAGCAAAGGATGCCCATCTATATATTACTACTGGCATCCAGGAAGCATAGAATGCTTCAAATACCATGGCCTTGGACCTATAAATCATTAAAAACAACTTGATGAGATGTTATAAAGCATAAATGAGAAACCACGATTCTGATTCAGTGAGGCAGCAAAGCAATTTGACAGATGTATGTGTCTTATATGCCCCCTTCTTACTCACACACACACTCACACTATTCTAACCAGTCTTTGGGGCTTAGCTTTGGTGATAACTGGGAAGTAATAAGGAGAAGAAATGAATGGTAAAAGAAGGAACATATGAATAAAGTCGAGATTATATAGCAACTGACACAAAGGATCAGAACCTGTGACCCAGACACTGAGGGGTCATCTTTGCTGTTGTACTGTCAATCAGCACCAATTATGGTCCAATATTTCGTGCTCGCTGAAAAAGATCAATGGCAACTTCCTGGACTACCCACAATGTAACTGGCTTGATCAGTAAATGCTTCCTGGGTCCAGTGGAGTTGCTGTGTCTTCCTGCACGCTGCTCCTCCTTCCCCAGACTTGGTCCTGGATGGGAACAGAACCCTTGCCAGCATCTTTCTTTTATCGCTGCACACCAGCTGAGGGCAAATACTGAATTTGAAAGCACATGTCATGTCTTCTGAACTGGGTTTCTTTTTTCTTGGAATATCAGTGCATGTCTATTACTCTAAAAAAAAAAAAAAAACTTGTTAAGGTTAAATTTACACACTATAAGACTCAGCCCTTTAAGTGTGATTTTTAGTAAATTTACTGGTTTTGGCCACTATCATCACATTCCAAATTTAGAGCAGTTCTGTAATCTCAGTAAAATCCCTTAGGGTTTTTTAAAGTCACTCCTCAATCCTAATCTATGATTACTGCTAATCTACTTTCTGCCTTTATAAATATGCCTCACTGGATGTTATATATAAGCAGACTCATACAATACATGATCTTTTGTGTCTGGCTTCTTTCACTTAGCATAATGTTTCTGAGATTTATCTGTGTTGTGGCATGGATCATTTTGTTCCTTTTGCACTGCTAAATAGTATTCCATTGCATAGATATAGAATATTTTATATATTCATCACTTGGTGAGCATCTGGCTTGTTTCTCCTTTTTGACTATTAAGAATTTTACTATAATGGACATTTATGTTCAAGTCTTTGTGTGAGCATAGGTTTCTATTTATCTTGGGCAGACGGCTAAGAGTGGAGTTTCTGGGTCACGTGGTAACTGTGTGTTTAACTCTTGAACAGTCAAATCCTTTTGTAAGTGCCTGCCCCCACATCGTGTTCCCACCAGTGGACTATGAGTCCCTGTATCTCCACACCATTGCTGTTATGTGGGTTACTTGTGTTTTGTCCTTTAAACGAGAAGCTCCTAGAAGGGAGGGACTCTATCTTCAATCCTCATCACTTTGCATTCAACACAGGGCTGAGCAAACAGTTGGATCTTAACCATGCAGTATGCAGTGTGGTAGTGAAGGACTTAAATTTCGTAATTAGACTATCAGGGCATCCGAACATCAGTCTTCTCAACTATGAAATGGGCTAACATTGCCTACTAACTAGAGTTATAATGAGGATTAAAGGACATGTCAGTCAAGTGCTTTGCCTAATGCTTATAGCAACGGTAGCTTTGTTATTGTTTTTCATTTGCTTTGATGCATCCTTTCTGAGCCCTCTCTAGCTTACTTTTTATCGCTCTTGCAGTCACATACTTAGCTATAGACAATATACTGGGCCAGAAAGATGGAGTAATGAGTGACATACTACCCCTTGTCTCAAGGAATCTGAAGTCGAGTGGAACGACACAGATGTCAATGGGTTATTGTACTGCTGTGGGTAAACGCTGTGATGGAGGTGCTCACGAAGTGTGCACATCAGAGAAGCGCCCCTAGACCCAGAAAAGACACCTGACCAAAAGCAAAGGACTGGAGAGAGAGGCAGAAGGGTTAGGAAAAGCCTTGTTGGCCAAGGGAGGGACATTAGTGAAAACTAAAAAGGAAAAGAATTTGGAGGAATTGCTAGCCTGCTTTGTGACAGAGTGAAGGAAAACTGATGAGGTGAGGCTGGAGAAGTGGCTGGTGCCAGATGAAGAAGGTGTTAACTATTACATTAAGGAGTTTCTGCTTTACATGTGCTGCTACCATGTGATTACATTTTACAGGCTGGGAGGATGGTGAATGGCAGAAGTGACTGCTTATGGATTAAAGGGAGGAAAGGTGGAGCAATCTCGAAATCTGTAACATTCTGGTGGAGTATTTCTCAACTTTTTGCTTTTCATTATTGCCTCCCCCTCCCCAAGAGCATTTTCAGACTAACCCCCCCCCCGCACATAATTGTCTCACTCCCCTCACCATGAAATTTTAATTATATTAATATACTGTCTATGTACACTATGTATAAGCATATTTGTGCTTTATACATAAGAGTGTGATTTGCATCTTCACCCAATCACCAGTTTTCACCCATTTAGTACTATACCACCCTANCCCCCCCCGCACATAATTGTCTCACTCCCCTCACCATGAAATTTTAATTATATTAATATACTGTCTATGTACACTATGTATAAGCATATTTGTGCTTTATACATAAGAGTGTGATTTGCATCTTCACCCAATCACCAGTTTTCACCCATTCAGTACTATACCACCCTAGTTGAGAACTCTTGCTATATTTTGAAATCTGCTCAAGGGACAGGTTGAGCTTTTAACATCTTTGCAGTTCCCACAGTACACCTTTCAAAATACAGCTTTATTTGAAATGACATTATAATGCTTCACAAGTATTTGCTGAGCACATCCTATGAGTCAAGCAATGTTGTAGGAATTGAGAGGACAGACAACAAAATCCCATCTCTCCTGAAGCTTGCCTTTCTGAAGCAATCTGTGTGCAGATACAGTTGTTTCACTCTGATCAAAACCAAGCAACGCCTACCATTAAAACTGTTACCAGAGCTCATCTTGAGACCTGCTTACTAAAATAGGACCTGGCATTACTTCAAGCTTGAAAATGTGCTGATGGAATTAAAAACCTGTTTGATGCTGATATAGCAAGAAAATGAGAGGAGCAAGAAATAATACTTTCTTTACAGGAAGGTAATACTGATTCTCATCCTTCATTCCACAAGGGCCAACAGGGCATCCCACGGCGCTTGGGATGTTTGGACATCTCAATGTTTTGCCCAGCACTAGTAGGTTAGCCCTGGAGGGCACTAGTCACTGCCTTTCACTGGCAATGGCTGAGAGAACTGTGGTCCCTTTGCGTCTTGAAAAGGGATCTCTCTGCTATTCCAGGGAAGGGGGAAGTTTGGAGAGGCTGAAGCCCTGTAGCCATTTCCTCCTGAGGTCCTAACTCCCCTAGGGATGCTGGCAGGACAGTAGTCTCTAGAACTCATGGAAATCATAGATGCCTTCTCCATCCCCAGTGGAAATAAATCTCATCTTCTACTTGCCTCCCTGCCCAACATGCCTGACACAGTCCATTTATTGAGAGTTACCTTTTACAAATGATAAGAAACCCCAGTGCTTTCAGGCCACCTCTGCTTCTTTACTCTTAAAATCTCTAAACTACATGATTATAAAGCCTGAGAGCCTATCTGAAATGGTGATGAAAGGGGCTGGGGTCTGACATGGGAGATATGAAGAAAGGAACAAATTAATATTCAGTCTATTGTCCTGCCACTCTGAAATCTCTGCATTTATTCTCGACTCATCTTGTGGAAAACTGGACACTTGAAACAATCAACTGGACAGTCTGACCCAGATAAAACATGAAGAACAAATGCCATCATCTTTGGTCCAGCCCAGAGGGAGATTCTCTCTAGATTCCACCCACCTCTGTACCTGTCCCCAGACCCTGTCTCCTCCAGAAGACCGTACAAGGGGCCACTATAACTTGGCCTGGAAAAATAACGAGATTTGCTCATGTGTTTGTGAAAACTCTTGTGTGCTAGGCACGGGGTAGGCACAGGGGACACTGTACTGACAGGTCAGCAGAGCCCATTCCCTCACTGGGACAGTGGGTCCTGGGTTCCCACTTCTGTCCCAACTGTACTTTGTCAAATGTGGGACCATTGGCTAGATGGTGTTGGCTCAGTCAAGGCCAGCTGGTGGGCTGCTAGAATTTTCGTGCTTCCTTCAAAGAATGACGTTTTGCCATTTGAAGAGACGGGAAAAAAATGGTCTGTTTCTAATTATTTTGGGAATGACGGTGAATCTTCCCAATGCTTTTTTCCATCTTACTGGAAGGAAGTTTTGATTCAAAACTGACCTAAAACTCCTATGTTAATAATACCTGTAGCTTCTTGTGCAGTTAAAGTAAAATAGCTTTAAATAAGGCTGTTCTCAAGCTGTTTCAGTGTGCATTTAATCCAGTCTGATTGTTCCAGAGCTATCAAGGAGATGCTAACGTGAGAACATATTTAGTTGGCTACTCTAGTCTGTATTATAGTTTGCAAATAGAGGTAATCACAGTGATTCAGGGGCTTCCCAGGTGGTGCAGTGGTAGAGAATCCACCTGTCAATGCGGGAGACGCTGGAGACCAGGATTTAGTCCCTAGATCGGGAAGAACCCCTGGAGTAGGAAATGGCAACCCACTCGAGTATTTTTGCCTGGAAAATTCCATGGACAGAGGAGTCTGGAGGTTTACAGACCATGGAGTTGCAAAGAGTCAGACACAACTGAGCAAACACATTCAGTTCAGTTCAATCGCTCAGTCGTGTCCGACTCTTTGCGACCCCATGAATCGCAGCACGCCAGGCCTTCCTGTCCATCACCATCTCCCGGAGTTCACTCAGACTCATGTCCATCGAGTCCGTGATGCCATCCAGCCATCTCATCCTCTGTCATCCCCTTCTCCTCCTGCCCCCAATCCCTCCCAGCATCAGAGTCTTTTCCAATGAGTCAACTCTTCACATGAGGTGGCCAAAGTACTGGAGTTTCAGCTTTAGCACCATTCCTTCCAAAGAAATCCCAGGGTTGATCTCCTTGCAGTCCAAGGGACTCTCAAGAGTCTTCTCCAATACCACAGTTCAAAAGCATCACATTCACAATGACAAAAATTTACACTATTGGAAAGAGCTTTCCCACCACATATCTTGGGCAGACCTAGGGACTGGGACAGAAAGTGGAAAAATGAAGTGATGAGGCACAAGTGTGGAAAGAATCTGTAAATGGAAGAAACAATAAGCATTTGGCAAATTGGTAGTGAGCGACTGAGCATGCACACTTCTTACCAAAAAAAAACACTTACGTAAAAGTTAAACTGCTATTGCAAAGGAGTTAATTGCCTGCTGGATTAGATGAGCTTTTCTCAAATGTTGCTCTCTCTTATATTTCCTTGACTATTCATCTTTGGCTGTGTGCCACCTGTATTATAAACAGCTCGGAGGACATGTTTGAGAAGGGCTGTTCCTCTTTCGGCCTCCCCGTAGCTGGCAGCACATAGTTAAGCACACAGTAGGCTTCCCAGAAACAGCAGATGTTTTAGCCTGTGTATAGTCCCATGGGAAGCAGTTGGGTTGTAATAAAGAGCCTTTAGACTCTGGGAAGGTGGAATAAAGGTATTTGACCATAAAACTGGATGCTGTTAGTCTTGCAGTTGGAGATGACCCTCTCTACAGTTGCTGAGCACACCAACCAAATAAGTGAAAATCAAAGTGGTATTAAGAAAGGTACTTTAAAAATACATTAGATTGGGTTAGAATAATGAGTAAAAGGATATAGTCTGAATTTGATAGTCTTGGATTTAAATTCCTGATTCTGTCATTAACTAGGTATGTGACTGTGAGTGAGTTGTTGCAGTTGTTGCTCAGTCGAGTCCAACTCTTTGCAACCCCTTGGACTGCAGCTTGCCAGGCTTCCCAGTTCTTCACTATCTCCTGGATTTACTCAAACATATGTCCATTTTGGGACTTTCCTGGTGGCTCAGAGGTTAAAGCGTCTGCCACCAATGTGGGAGACCTGGGTTCGATCCCTGGGTCGGGAAGATCCCCTGGAGAAGGAAATGGCAATCCACTCCATTATTCTTGCCTGGAGAATCCCATGGACAGAGAAGCCTAGTAGGTTATAGTCCACGGGGTCGCAAAGAGTCGGACACAACTGAGCGACTTCACCTCCACCTCCATGTCCATTTTGAGTCAGTGATGTCATCCAAGCATCTCATCATCAGTCGTCCCCTTCTCCTGCCTTCAATCTTTCCCAGCATCCAGGGTCTTTTCCAATGAGTCAGTTCTTTGTACCAGGTGGCCAAAGTACTGGAGTTTCAGCTTCAACATCAGTCCTTCCAGTGAATATTCAGGACTGATTTCCTTTTGGATGGACTGGTTTGATCTCCTTGCTATCCAAGGGACTTTCAAAAGAGTCTTTTCCTGCCCCACAGTACAAAGGCATCAATTCTTCAGCGCTCAGCCTTTTTAATTGAGTCACTTACCAGTGAATAAGCTATTTACCAGTAAATTTCCTCATGTATAAAATAAGGAAAATAATGATTATCACATAAGACCGTTGAGGAGATGACTTTAGATAATGTAAGGATGCATGTGTGTTAAGTTGATTCAGTCATGTCCAACTCTGTGCGGCCCAGTGGACTATAGTCCACCAGGCTCCTCTGTCCATGGGATTCTCCAGGCAAGAATATTGGAGTGGGTTGCCTTGCCCTCCTCCAGGGGATCTTCCCAACCCAGGCATTGAACCCTCATCTCTGATGTCTCCTGCATTGCCAGTTGTGTTCATTACCACTAGCATCAAATATATGACATAGTATAGATTTTCTTATAAAGATTGATTTTTAAAATAAACCATGAAAATGTTTTATAACCTCTTAAAATACAAATGTTGTTACAGAAAATTATATAGTACAGATAAGCAAAAGGAAGAAAATAAAGAATACTCATATTTTAGGCATACGAAAATAGCTAACCTTAACATTTAAATGTATGTTTTTGTATAATTTTTTCCCTGGGAAATGTTCTCTAGAATTTTTCCTCTTAAGTGCATGTATGTATGTATATAAATATGTATATATAGTTATAAAAATGGTATGAAATATACATATGTATTTGTTAATCAATTTTTTTCACTTAATAATGGACTGTGAACATTTGCCTGTGTTCTTAAATATTCCTCTACAAGAGCTACATCATATCCCATTGCAGCATATTTACCCTTTCAACGTGAAACTTTTTTTTTCTAATTTTTCATGTTTTTATTTTATAAAATGAGATGGCAATGAACAACTTTGTAGCCAAATGTTTTCACATCTATATGATTATTATTTTCTTATAGTTAAAATCAAGAAGTAGCATTGTAATTTCAATAATGATAAAGAAAGTGAAATTAAAGTGTAAAAAACACAGAGTATAGTAATCGGAACATAGTAAGTCATCAGTAAATACTAATAGGGTATTTATGAATGAACTGGATGCTTTTTCTCTGAGGCACCAGTGCCCCTGTTGCCCTCGAGGGTTTCTTCATGTTGAGAACTATCTGTGCCACCTTAAGATGCATAAACTGTTCTTGTGCTTACAGTGTGGGAAAACATTTACACAAAAGAAAAATCTCAACAGGCACATTCGAGGGCACGTGGGCATACGGCCCTTTCAGTGTACTGTGTGCCTGAAGACATTTACTGCGAAAAGCACACTTCAGGACCACTTGAATATGCACAGTGGGGATCGGCCATACAAATGCCACTGTTGTAACATGGATTTCAAGCACAAATCTGCCCCCAAAAAGCATTTCACCTCTCTCCATGGCAGAAGCAGTGGTGAAAAACTACCCAGGCATGATCTGGAAAGGCAAAACCTACTGTAACTAGAACCACACCTTGTTATGTAAGCTGTATATCATTCTGTTGGGCAAGTCTTTCTATAGAAATGCAGCATTTGTAATATTGCATTTCCACCCCCATCTTTAGATCTTATTTTTGGTCTACCTACACGTGTTATGATTTCACTTTCACTTTTCACTTTCATGCATTGGAGAAGGAAATGGCAACCCACTCCAGTGTTCTTGCCTGGAGAATCCCAGGGATGGGGGAGCCTGGTGGGCTGCCGTCTATGGGGTCACACAGAGTTGGACATGACTGAAGCGATGCAGCATGAATGAACTGTAAGAGAGGAAGGAGATTTATTTGAAATTAGCTTGCTGATTACCCCAAATATAATCTTTTATGTAAGAATACTTAGGAGTTCCATTTGCTTTGATAAATACACATCAGAAAAAAATTAATTTAGGAAATATTAAAGGCAGGAGGAGAAGGGGGTGATAGAGAATGAGATGGTTGGATGGCATTGCTGACTCAGTGGACATGAATTTGAGCAAACTCCAGGAGACAGTGAAGGACAGGGAAGCCTGGTGTGCTGCAGTCCATGGGGTCGCAAAGTCAGACACGACTGAGCAACTTAACCACAAAAGTCTATCTATAGATGTCAGGTTTAGTATGTGTTTATGTTACAGAGAGTCCAAGCTTATATTGTTCAACATAAGACAAGCCAAGAAATTCAGAGATGAGTTGTTGAGGCGGGGAATAGTGACTTTATTCAGAAAGTCTTCATGCTGAGAAGATGGTGGACTAGGGTCCCAAGTGAAAGTGTTAGTTGCTCAGTCATGCCCGACTCTTTGCGATCCCATGGACTGTAGCCCATCAGGCTCCTCTGTCCATGGGGTTTTCCAGGCAAGGACATTGGAGTAGTTTGCCATTTCCTTCTCCAAGGAATCTTCAGAACCCAGATCTCCTGTACTGCAGGCCATCTCTTTACCAACTGAGCTACCAGGGAAAGATACAAGGGCCCCAAAGAACCATCTTATACAAGTTAAGATGCAGGCTTCTTTTATACTAAAAGTGGGGGGCATGGCTTGTTGTTGCAGGAATCGATTGTTTTTGCATCTGTCCATGTGGGTCTGGTCGGAATGTTAGTATACACCTATAACAACATAGTTGGTATTTTCTGTTCTGCAACTTTTTACCTTTATGTGAATGGGAAAGTGTTATACCTTTAAAGGCGAGCACCTTGAGAATGAGCTATCCCATGTTTTTCAGTCTAGTCAACATTCTTTTACAAAAGTGCAGACCAGCATGACTAAGTACAAGCAACAGAGAGCTCAAGGGTTAGAGCTAAGGGAATAGATCCAACTTGGAATCAGGTTTGCTTTCTCTGTTACATTTCTATGAAAAGGTCTGCTTCTCCAGTTAATGGAAATCATCATAATAACCCAAAATACAATAACTCATACACCCTTTTGGTGGGGGGAGGGCTGTGTGGATATTTGCTTTTGCTTTTTCCCTTTGTTGTGGATCCTCCCTGATGCTAGTGTGATATGGGCATGCCTTCCAGCCTACTGCCCCTCATACTGGGTTTAAATGCCCAGGCTAGGACCCTTTTGGAAAAGCTGTCCCCACAAGTAACAATAGAAATATATAGATGACCTATTATCCATGAAAGAACAATATTGACCAAGAAAGATCTGTTCTCATCCATGGACTGAAGCGCTGTTATAAAAGAAAATTGGGGAAAATGTGCATTCTCCACTTGGTCACCTAGAGTCCCCCTACCCCCGTACAGCATCTATGCCAAGTGTATTGAGGCACAGAGCAGATGGCAGTGCTGGAGAGAAGGTATGGGAGACTTAAGTCAGAAGCTTTAGGAGTCTGAGAAAACGCAGCTTAGTTATGTAGGTTGGGTGAAAATTGTGGTGACCTAGAGAGCATCTGATTCAGGCTGCTCTATACCTCCAGCCAATGGCAGCCATGTGAGGAGGCAGACTCGGACTTGCCATGCTTTCAGTTTTCATGAGATGCTGAAAACCCGAAGTTTTCATTTGAATTTTGTGAAAATGCAGGAATAAATTTTTAATGTATTTTATATATTCATATATATTTAAAATCATATATATATATATAATATAGAGTTTATTTAATTAATCTGAATCCCCAGCTTGCTGTCTGCAGATCTGGAGGTTTGTCAGTCTTCATAACTTCCTAAGTCAGAACCTTAAAATGAATGAGTGAATGAATGTGTGTGCATGCATGTGGATATATGTACATGCATACCTACACAGACATAATATTAGTTCTGTCTCTCTGGAGAACCCTGGCTGATACAGATACAAACACACACCTTTACTTGGAGAAGAAAGAAATATAATGTGACAGAAATATACTGTGACAGAATCTAGACTTCTTTGAACGTATCTTGGTTTATAAATTTGACTTTGGTGCCATCTAAATAGAGAAGGCAGTGGCAGCCCACTCCATTACTCTTGCCTGGAAAATCCCATGGGTGGAAGAGTCTGCTAGGCTGCAGTCCATGGGGTTGCTAAGAGTCGGACAGGACTGAGTGACTTCACTTTCACTTTTCACTTTCATGCATTGGAGAAGGAAATGGCAACCCACTCCAGTGTTCTTGCCTGGAGAGTCCCAGGGATGGGGGAGCCTGTTGGGCTACTGTCTTTGGGGTCGCACAGAGTTGGACATGACTGAAGTGACTTAGCAGCCATGTAAATAGTTCACAAATCTATAACAAAACAAGACTTTAAAAAAGCATTCATGAAAAATTGAAGCAGCAGGTGGGTGGGCAGGGATGAAACAGTTGAACCTAACTGACAAGAGGTTGCTGACATAACTATTCAGAATAGAACTATTTTAAATGACTTTAAAATGCAGCCATTTGACTATAGTTTACTAGTTGTACATACTCAAGATTTTTTAAGGGCAAATTTTTAGTTGCTTTTCTTAATCATAATGTTAGTATGATAGTGGCATTGGTTTTTCTGAAACTGCTCTTTGTGTCGTGTGGGTTAGATCAAATGAGTAGTCATATTGGTGTTATTGGAAAATAGGATTTTCCATACCAAACAGGGATTTTTTTAATATGGAAAATATTATAAAATAACACTGTAAGATCCATGAGGTTAAGTGAAAACCTTCAAGGCCTAAGTTTGAATTGAAATTTCATGAAAACTCATGGTATATTCCATTTAAAACATATACACAGCTCATTTTCTAGCTCTGTTCACATAAACAAGAGCCAGTCACATAAACAAGCCCTCAGGTTATGGTATCTAAATACCATTTCCCATTCAAATGAACCCAGGTTCTTACTAGAAATGGCTGGTTCCATCCTGGGGCAAGGCTTATATAAGATAACCCTGGAACATCTTACCGTGCCAGAAACAAGAGGGTGGTTAAAGATGCCTGAGTCTTAATTAAAGGACTTGAAGAGACCCCCACTGAGCAAGAAGAGAACAGTGTAAACTTCAATAGGAATAAAAACTGCACTGGAATGAAGCAAAATAAAATGTTCATAATGATATTTTTTGAAAAGAAAACCTTTGGTCATCTTTGGAGAATATTAGGTAACCAATTCCAATTTTGAACATTAATCAATAAAAGAGAAAAAATCAAGCATCTATTAAGTTTTTATATAATTTAGGATAAACATGTAGGTGATGATATGTAATTTCTGTTGATGCTATACCCCAGAAAATAAATTAAGAAATAATTATTTTGTCACCAGTTTGAAATCTCTACTGAAATAATGGATCCTCTCAGTCACCAGTGGCTTATGACATCATTGCAAAAGATGTTCACTGCTTCCTGATAGAGCATGTGGTAGGCAGAAAAATGCCCTCCCTTCTTAAAACATCAATGTCCTAATCTCAGAATCCATCAATATGTTGCATTACATGGCAAAAGCAAATTAATGTTATGATAGAATTATGGTTGCTAACCAGGTGATCTTAACATAGATTATCCTTGAATGCTTCATGATCTTTAAATGTCCAAACCAATGCAATACTGTAAAGCAGTTATCCTTCAATTAGAAATAAATTTTAAAAGTTGTTTAAAAAAGAAAATAAAACTTGTAAAAATCATGAAATCTGAATAAAATCTGTACCTATTTTTAAAAAATGAAAGAGAGAGACAGATAATTCACTGTTGGAATGTTTCGATGTAAGAAAGATTCAACCAACCATTACTGACTTGCATATGGAAGGGGCCACAAGCCAAGGAATGTGGGCAGCCTTGAGAAATAAGAAAATGTCGAGAAATGGGTTCTGTTTTCAGTTCAGTTCAGTCGCTCAGTCGTGTCCGACTCTTTGCGACCCCATGAATCGCAGCACGCCAGGCCTCCCTGTCCATCACCATCTCCCGGAGTTCACTCAGACTCACGTCCATCGAGTCCGTGATGCCATTCAGCCATCTCATCCTCAGTTGTTCACTTCTCCTCCTGCCCCCAATCCCTCCCAGCATCACAGTCTTTTCCAGTGAGTCAACTCTTCACATGAGGTGGCCAAAGTACTGGAGTTTCAGCTTTAGCATCATTCCTTCCAAAGAAATCCCAGGGTTGATCTCCTTCAGCATGGACTGACTGGATCTCCTTGCAGTCCAAGGGACTCTCAAGAGTCTTCTCCAACACCGCAGTTCAAAAGCATCAATTCTTCGGCGCTCAGCCTTCTTCACAGTCTAACTCTCACATCCATACATGACCACAGGAAAAACCATAGCCTTGACTAGACGGACCTTAGTCGGCAAAGTAATGTCTCTGCTTTTGAAAATGCTATCTAGGTTAGACATAATTTTTCTTCCAAGGAGTAAGCGTCTTCTAATTTCATGGCTGCAGTCACCATCTGCAGTGATTTTGGAGCCCCAAAAACTAAAGTCTGACGCTGTTTCCACTGTTCTGTCTTAGGGCCTTCTAAAAGAGTGTAGCAGCCCTGCTGCCACCTTGATTTTCCCCTTTGAGCCCTGGGTCTGACTTCTAACATACAGATAATAAATTTGTGCCATCTTAAACCATTGAGTTGGAGAAGGCAATGGCACCCCACTCCAGTACTCCTGCCTGGAAGGTCCCATGGATGGAGGAGTCTGGTAGACTGANCAGCCCTGCTGCCACCTTGATTTTCCCCTTTGAGCCCTGGGTCTGACTTCTAACATACAGATAATAAATTTGTGCCGTCTTAAACCATTGAGTTGGAGAAGGCAATGGCACCCCACTCCAGTACTCCTGCCTGGAAGGTCCCATGGATGGAGGAGTCTGGTAGGCTGAAGTCCATGGGGTTGCTAAGAGTTGGACACAACTGAGTGACTTCACTTTCACTTTTCACTTTCATGCATTGGAGAAGGAAATGGCAACCCACTCCAATGTTCTTGCCTGGAAAATCCCAGGGACGGGGGAGCCTGGTGGGTTGCCGTCTATGGGGTTGCACAGAATCGGACACAACTGATGCGACTTAGCAGCAGCAAGCCATTGAGTCTGTGGTTATTTGTGATGGTAACAAAAGAAAACTAATACATTTCATTTTCTTGGATGTATTTTCCTAGAAAACTGATCCTGAATCTCCTCAAGGTTCTTGACTTACAGAAAATTCAGGAGAGAAAGGAACACATAACATGAAATTATGGGAATGTTCAGCAAAATCGAAACTGGGGAAAATGCTATTGGAAAAAATGTCATTTTGTTTATCAAATAAGTGTGTTTTTGTGTGTGGAGTTGTGACAGAAATTGAGGAGATTTAAGGAGATGATCTAGTATTTTATGTATCAAGCAACTGCAATAGGGAACTTGATTTCAAACAAAAAGATATAAAGAGAAGAATATTCATGAGACTTGAACATTGACCCTGGGTACTTGATAATATTTAGCAGTAATTTTATCTTTTTGCTGTGGTAATGGTATTATGGTTATATTTAAATAAAGGAGTTGGATATAGTAGCTGTCATAGAGAACAGTAGCCATAAGTTGATAATTGTTGAAGATGAATGATAACTACATAGGTGTTTGCTATTTATCCTTTCTACTTTTATATTTCAATATTTCCATGCTGCTGCTGCTGAGTTGCTTCAGTCGTGTCCGACTCTGTGCAACCCCATAGACAGCAGCCCACCAATAATAAATTATTAATAAATATGTTAGTAAATAATTTGAATCCTTAAATATTTTGTGAACCAAAGGCACCATGTCCAAAGAATGGATTAGACCAACAGACTGCAATTTGTCATTTCTGCATAGTTTCAGAAATCATATCTTTTACTTTAACCTGGGAAATCATCTTTTTCTTCTTTCCACACTCATTTCCTGCCTCCATTCTTTCACCACTGCCTAGTCAAAAGGATGCCTTTCATCTGTGCTGCTTAGATTTCTGCCTGCTTGAAAAATTTACTCAATTTTCCAAGATTGTTTGAAATAGATTTTCTCAGAATAAGTTAGCATAGAGGGTAATATGCATAATCACACTGAACAATGCCTCCTAATATATTATGTCTTCATTTTGACCTCCCTCATTCCACGTTCTTAAAAAAAAAAAAGGCAATTATTTTGTTTCAATTTTTGAAAACCTAAGGTATTTTTGAAATTTGGACTAATCAAATTTTCCATGTTCTCTCTGTGCCTCTATTTTAGGATGGAATGGGAAACTTGAGAATCACAGAAAAAGGTCTAAAGCTAGAAGGAGACTCAGAATTCTTGCAACCTCTCTACGCCAAAGAAATCCAGTCCCGACCAGTAAGTTTCTGTTGGAAGAAGGAATCATTGTTTCTCTTGAATCTAAATCTGGGGGGAAATTATCTTGCCAATGACTGAATATAAAAGGTTGAGGAAAGGGGTAGCGATGTACATAGTAAGATGCCTTTGAATCGGAACTTTGAATGTAATTGCCTCTGTAGTACAAATGAGATGACCTCTCTGAGCCTCTTTCCAACCCTGCCAAATAGAGAGTGATAACCTTTATTAGTGAACTTTCTAGATTGTGCTGCAAAGAAAACAAGAAAAAAAAAATGTGGAAGTGCATTAAAGTGCTATACAAATCCAAGAAAGTCTTCCTATTGCTATTAATTGTCCAGTATTTCAAAGCCCTCTTTAGAAATAGTCCTAAAGAACTAGGATTTTTTATAAAGAATGTGGACAATATGGCAAAGGTTGATTAGAATCAATTTAATATATTAACAGCTATGCTCAAAAATGGTATTTAAATGATCACACTAGAGTGTGTGCTCTGTCCCATGAACTTTGCTGTTCTGATGGGTTACCATTATTTAATATAATTCACAGATTGGTCCAATGGGATGATGTTTATTGTTGTCTTCATTTTACAGATTAAAGAATTGAGGCTTGGAGAAGTAGGTTGTTCCAAGCCACATTCTTATGAACCAGCAGAGTAAGGATTTCAACTCAGGAAATCCAATTCAAAAGCTTCTCTGTTAACCATGGCCTTCTACCAAAACTCTTTCTCTCATTCTTTTTATTTTATTTTTTAAGTCTTGATGAAGTGATCCCTAGACACCTTGATTTTATTAGCCAATATTATCAAAATTAGTATTTGTTTTGAGTATATTTTGATGTTATTTGTTCTTTAGCTTTCATTTTTGCTTTTTGGTGGGGTGATGAAGTGTTGAAAAGGATTATTAATGTATTTGCTCTGCCTTGGATTGGTTCTCATCCACCTGTGAACAAATAACATGGAAGTTCTCCAAAGCACCATTTGCATTGTATGCATCGATTAATGAAATTCAGCAAGTTGAGGCAGTGGGTAATTTTATCTGAGTGCCATCTAAACTACTGAGTTGTATAGACTGAACACAACTACTGAACTGCCAACAAGTTTACTTCCTTCTGTGTCTGGTGAGAGGGAGGGAGCCATGATGTTAAAATCAGCAAGACCAAATTAATTCAGTCACCCAGTCAGTGAGTATGAATTCAACAGGGACTCCATACCATACTGGCTTAAAGTACCAAAAATATTGTAAATGTATCCATTGTTTCTGTGGACGCTATATCCTAGAAGGAATAATTGGATAAAACTGTAACGAGGGTTGGGATAGGATTCTGCCTTGGACTGAACAGCCAATTTCAATCATTTAAGAAATGACTATTGTGTTCATTGCTCTTGATTTATATTTACGCTTCCTAACCTAGCAAGTGGGCTTCCCTGGTGGCTCAAGATGGTAAAGAATTTGCCTGTGGTGCAGGAGACCTGGGTTCAATCTCTGGGTCTGGAAGTCCCTAGGAGATGGGAATGGCTACCCACTCCAGTATTCTTGCTTGGAGAATCCCATGGACAGAGGAGGCTGGTGGACTACAGTTCATGTAGTCACAAAAGTGGGACGTGATAAGGCAACTAATCACATACAACCTAGCAAGTTGGTTAGTTAAACCACATTTAAGTTACTAAATATACAATAGGTTAATGATCTTACCTAGAGTAAACTAGTTTATCTCATTAATTTGTATTGGTCCTTTCTCTCTAATGGTTTGTCCCTTTTTCTGTAAAGGGCCAGGTAGTAAATATTTTTATCTTTTTTTTCTTCCTTTTTATAATTCTTTAAAACTGCAAAAAAAAAAAATTTATCTCAAGGGCCACAGAAAAATAGGCTGTAGTTTGTCAACCCCTCTTACCTATTTAGCTATATTTCTATAAGTATGTCAGTGATCTGGCTAGATTTCTTATGTATAATAGAGCAGATTTTAAAATCATGGGTAGAATAGTTGATATGTGCTAAGAAAAATGTTGCAAAATAAGTTTCCCTGGTGGAGAATTAGAGCCATATAAAGAAATTGAGACGCATGTCTTAGAAGACCTGTAAAAGGGTACCTGGTTTATCTCTTAGGCCCATATGTAGGAATTGGACTTTTAGCAAATATGTCAGCCAGGCTATCTGAAAATCAATAGTCATCTGATCGCAAGTCAAAGATACACTTAATTAAAAGCCTAAAAAGTAATGATGGTCTTGGAAGAACTTACTTTAATATTGAAACAGCAGTGAGTTAAAACCAATGCTTTGAAGTCCTTGTTTAAAGAAAATTAAAGGGTTAAAATTCACTATTTTTCCATTATTTTTTAGAAATTAGTTTTCCTTTCTAAAAGTTCAGACAGTACGGAATCTGCTTGCAGTGTGGGGGACCCAGATTTGATTCCTGGGTTGGGAAGATCCCCTGGAGAAGGAAATGGTAACCCACTCCAATATTCTTGCCTAGAGAATTCCATGGACAGAGGAACTGTAGCCTGGCTGGCTACAGTCCATGGGGTCACAAAGAGTCAGACATGACTGAGGAACTGATGCACACACACACACACACACACACACACACAAAGCTTTTAGCTTATATGTTTCTAAGGACAAAATTAATGTGTTCTAAATGAAGAAAAGAGGGCATACAATGTGTATATATGATAAAACCCATCAGATAGTCTCTTGGCCTCTTCCTGAAAGATGTGCCCTGATCCATCTACTTTTCTCCGTTGCAGGCACCCCCCTAGTTCAAGCCCTCATCTGCTTTCATTGCTGTAACCGTTTCTGTCTCTGCTGCCTTTCACTCTTAGCCTCATTATCCAAACTGTAGCCAGAGTAGCCTTTTCAAATATCAAGCCGCTTCACCCCTTTGCAAGGGATTCTCTGTTGACTTCCCATTACACCTAGAATAAAACCTAAACTTCTCACTTAGGCAAAAGAATAATATTATAAGCTAGGGATTTGGTCTGTAGGCCTCTCCTTACCTCAAGCACAGGATTTATTGCTAGCTGAACTAAATTGGGATTCAGGAAGCAAAGAAGGTAGAGAGACTGACTGATGAGCGGGTAACCAGTGGAATTTGCCACGCTTCCTGAATCATAGCCTCACAAGAACCTCACATGCAGTAGCTTTCCATTCTCTACTCTGGCATCTTCAGTTTACTGTGTTGCTGCTTTCTGATGTACCTGACCATTGCATGCATGCCACCTCTGGAAGATTCTGCTTTGTACAATAGTCTGCCTTGTCACTTTGCCATAGATCACAGCTGTTTCTCTTTCATGGGGTGTCTCCTTCTCTTTTTCTCATTGAAAAGAGATCAGCGTCCAGTTGAACAAGATTACTCAGCTCTTCTAAGTGAGGATAACTAATGAAGCAACTCTTGACTTCATTTTGGTTTTGTGTTTCATTGATCTGAGAGGAGCTGAAATTGGTTAGGCGATCCACACTATGTTCAATACAGTATCTGATTTCATTATTGAAGGTTGCAACCTTGGAAAAGTCACTACAAATTGATTAGTGCTATAGCAATCACTTAGGAAGATAAATTAATGAGAAAATGTTCATCTCTATAAAAATTCTCATCTGGGAATTCAGTGAAAGACCTGGCTTTCTCTAGCTTTAGCTACATGGATGCATAGCTTCTAAGTGGTAACATATCAAGTGGCTCAGAAAATTGCCTGAAAAGGACACAGTAAATTAACTATTCTACCATCACATCCAAACACCACCCAGTCCCTAGTAATTCTATTTGAATGCATTAGCACAGAAATTTATAAACTTAAGGAATTTAATGCCATTAAGACTATATTTAAATCCCATTTCAGTGTGGTAGGCATCTTTATAATTGCAAAATACAACTATGGGTTTTTTGGCACAAGCTGCTAATAGATAGATTGAATGCATGAATTCTAAGCAGACTTTTCATCACAGAGTATCATTCTGGATAAAAGTAGCAGATCACTGCTTTTTCAGAGAGGCATCTTCCCTTGCTTCCCATGATGGTGGAACTGGATAGTGTTTTTACAAAATTTAATGTGAAGTGACAAGAGAAGGGAAGCCAGCATTTATCGAGCAAATACTCTGCTCAGACCTACACCAATGGGAAAGTTGCACAGTGAGTTATCTCCATACTCCCCTCAAACTATACTTGGGGTGAGTATAAGGGTCCTAGCCCATTGCTGTATTGAATTTGGACGTTTTGGAGAGGAGAGAATAGAAAGAAAAGTTGGAGGAGGGATACAAAAATTGATTTAACAGATTAAAGTGGAAAATTATTGTATAAAGTTTAACGATATTTCTATATTTTTCACTTTTTATCTATTAAAAACTTACTTATTGTAAGATGTTCTACCTACCAAAATCTGTGTAGAATAAAGAAATCATGTGTAAATGGGGTTCTTAGAAGTTGCCTGTAACAAGAGTCAGTATAACACTATCGTCAAGCTCATGTGCTGTATCACTGGCCTTGAGTGGCAACCAGAGCTACTGTTTAACCAGTGAATGATCTTTGAGCAATTTCTTAACTTGGCAAATTCTTGTTTTCTTACCTGTGCAACTGAGGTGATACTAATAGCTGCATCACTGGTAGTTGTAAATAAATAAGGTAATATTTGTTAAGTGCTTCATACAGAACTTGACATGAAGTGAGTTTTCTGGAATGGGCATTCCTGTTCTCACCTCCATCCCCTGATGATGATGATGTTGATGATGGTGAATGATGATTTGATGACAAGGACAATGATTGTAACTATCTGCATCATCATCATGTAGTGAAGATCTCATCTGATGTTTAAACTTCCTCTGAACCAAATGGTCTCTCATCCTCTTCTTCATGTCTTCTTAATCACAAATTCAGTGAAAATCTCTAAAGAAACTCTTTTCATATTCAATAGCTTTTAGTTTTCAATTTTTCTTTCACTGAGTTACACTCTGTCAATGATCAACTCCCTTTTTTTTTCCATGCTTCTGCTTAAAAAATTTTGCTGGCTCCTGTACTCATAGATTACTGGCACTCTTTCTGGGAAAAAAAAAATAGATTTTGGTATATGCTAAGTACCTTAAAATGTTTATTTTCTTTAATCCAGGAATGACATCTCCACTAATTTTATGATACAAAAAAGCAAACCATAATAATATAGAGATTAACACACACATATTTCAGTGTTTTATAAACACTCGTCTGAATGTTGTTTCCTGAGAGGCCTGAATTCCACATATAAAATGAATTTCTAGCATATCCCATTTTGTCAGTGTTTATGAAAGCTGCAAAACTGCTAGGCACTCATTGAAACTCTGAGCTGCTCAACCTCACCATGGATTTCTACATTTAAGTGAAAATGATTTGATGACAAGGACAGTGATTGCCACTATCTGCATCATCATCACGTAGTGTGTGATCTCGTCCGATGTTTAAACTTCCTCTGAACCAAATGGTCAAATCATTTTTGTTTTATGGAAAGCTGAGTTTTTAAAATCCCATTTTGATTTTAGTATGATATGAATTCATACATGACCACAGGAAAAACCGTAGCCTTGACTAGACGGACCTTAGTCAGCAAAGTAATGTCTCTGCTTTTGAATATACTATCTAGGTTGGTCATAACTTTTCTTCCAAGGAGGAGGTGTCTTTTAATTTCATGGCTGCAGTCACCATCTGCAGTGATTTTGGAGCCCCCAAAAATAAGGTATGACATAGTTTCCACTGTTTCCCCATCTATTTTCCATGAAGTGATAGGACCAGATGCCATGATCTTCGTTTTCTGAATGTTGAGCTTTAAGCCAACTTTTTCACTTTCCTCTTTCACTTTCATCAAGAAGCTTTGTAGCTCCTCTTCACTTTCTGCCAAAAGGGTGGTGTCATCTGCATATCTGAGGTTACTGATGTTTCTCCTGGCAATCTTGATTCCAGCTTGTGCTTCTTCCAGCCCAGCGTTTCTCATGATGTACTCTGCATAGAAGTTAAATAAGCAGGGTGACAACTGACGTACTCCTTGACGTACTCCTTTTCCTATTTGGAACCAGTCTGTTGTTCCATGTCCAGTTCTAACTGTTGCTTCCTGACCTGCATACAGATTTCTCAAGAGGCAGGTTAGGTGGTCTCGTATTCCCATGTCTTTCAGAATTTTCCACAGTTTATTGTGATCCACACAGTGAAAGGCTTTGGCATAGTCAATAAAGCAGAAATAGATGTTTTTCTGGAACTCTCTTGCTTTTTCTGTGATCCAGCGGATGTTGGCAATTTGATCTCTGGTTCCTCTGCCTAGTCAAGGCTATGGTTTTTCCTGTGGTCATGTATGGATGTGAGAGTTGGATTGTGAAGAAGGCTAAGCACCAAAGAATTGATGCTTTTGAACTGT
>SJYT01015954.1:76814-176017 GCA_006410635.1 Cephalophus harveyi | reverse complement strand
AGATGGTGATGAACAGGAAGGCCTGGCGTGCTGCGATTCATGGGGTCGCAAAGAGTCAGACGCAACTGAACTGAACTGAACTGATGATATGAATTGTGACTTATTCTATCAGCCTGCATTAACAAGGCATATCTAGGCTGAAAGTAGAAAGTCTCTAAGAATTCAATTAAACCAGTAACTTCATTTAATGTATGGAGCCCTAAGGCTCACAAAAGGAGTCTGAACTTGCTCAAGTTATGCCTAGCAAAAGTGAGAACTGAAATCCAGGTTTACAGTATTTTCTTCCACATCAACACACAGCATATGTGATAATTAATTTTCTCAGGACACTGTCTTTAGTGCAATAGGTCGAGTTATACATGGCCATTTCCCTCTCATGGGGAATAACTTAACTGCAACACACATTAAGTTCCCAAGAGAATTCAAAAGCATTCAGAAAAGGAAACTGGAAACAACAGTGGATAATGCAGCAAGACCAACCTTAATGAAGGCTGATGTAACCACAGAGATGACATTCTTTACTTTATCAAGTTATTGGTGAGAGAGAAACTAAGTAATTTAAGTGAGCCACCTTATAAACTATGAAGTCACCTACTGATATGAAGGCTTATGACAGAATTTACAAACTGAATCCAGCCCAGTTTATTTGCTTCACACAGTGCTTTCCTTTGAATGTGAATTTGTTTCTAATATTTAAATATCTGAAGATGTGACTTTTTTTAATATATAATTTTTTAATTTGCACACACAAAACCACACAGAAAATCTGGCAGAGTGCTTTAATGTTCATAAGGACTGGAGCTCTGTAGACGGTGTCTCCCTTAGACGTGTATTCGTTCTCCATTGTGCCTCAGCCACCATCAGTCACCACTTATTTCACACCTGAGCTGCTTAGCCTGTTTGTATAACGAACCCCTGAAATCCCTTGAGGATGCACAGCCCCTGGTTTATGGCGCTGAGAATGTTATCTATCTCATCATGCAGTAGTCCAGAGATTAAGTTGACTTTGAATTTGTGGTCACTCGTGACTCAGTGCTTCTTGCTTCCTGTGCGTCTCTTTTGCCCCAGTTTTCTTCTGGTTGTCTGGCTCCTGTGGGTTTTGACATAGTATATAAGCTCAGTGACAGGAGACAGCAGACTCAGAGCCTCTGGAGGCTGGGGTTCTGGCACACCAGGGTCATTCTCCATCCTGGGTTTCCTAGAACACACCTCCTTGTCTTTCTTCCTTTAACCATGACTATGCATGACTGGGAAAGAAGCAGACAAGGGGAAGAAAGCGGAAAATTTGGATTTGGCATGCTTTCCACGAGGCAGAATAAAGTTACATGGGATGACAGACAAGCACAAGCTTTGTCTAAAGAGGCTCCATTGACAAGTTAGTTATAATAAGAGGAGCCACGTCTCTGGTTAGTTCACAAACCAGACGAAAGCCGTGGTGTCTTTTCCTCAGTACTCAAAACAGCTTCAACTCCCAGCTGAACATACTGCACACAAAACAGTATTTTCCATGCCACTTGCATGGAACATGAGCATCTTGCTGTCTTTAATTAAGAAGTTAACTGGACCATGAAGTATTGCCCAAGTAAATAAAAGTGATTTGTATTAAGTCAGAGGGGCGCACTAGGCATCTTTGCTTTCTTAGCTCATATGTAAACTATAGAGATTATTAAAAATTGGAAGGGTCATCTATAAAACCATCTGCACCAAGAAGCAGATTGCCATTCCTGATATGTATCTATCTTTTAATGTGTCATCGTTTATTGTGAACAATGGAGTGAAACAGCTGGTTGCTTTTTTTTCTTTTTAACCAGACACACAAACTTTGAATAGATCGATGCTTAATCCTTTGGTCTGTTTGTTTGCTTATCCTGGGAAACAGATAGTTATTCAGAGGCTTTGGTTGCCTGAGAATTAAAATGGGCTGATGGGGTTTTTGTTCTTTCTTTAATTTGGGAGAAATTGACTGTGTGTACTTTTCTTGAATGAAGATCATGCTGGAAATAGAAGTTACTGAGGACTTTGGTCAGATCTCAGCTGTAACTAGAGTTTTCATAGAAGAGCTAGGTCCAAACTTCAAATGAGGTTGTGAATGTCTAATTGTATTGTTTAAGGACCACTAGGAAAGCAGGCTGCCCCCAGAATTTTTTCTTGTCTGCTGTGGTGCCCAGAGTTCACCATTAGAATCTCATCTGTTCGAAGACTTGGAAATTTGTATTTATTCCAGTCCCCTACTGAAAGTACCCTTCCCCTCATGGAAATACACATTTCCACAAAATACTTAAAGTAACTTGTAAGAAATATGTACAGGGACAGAGTAAGAAAAGATGTAATTGGTTAAGATTAGAAAAGAATAAATTAGAACAGGAGGCAGAGGTGGAGATACTTTAATACATACAGGAGACAGGCAGGAATCTGTGCATTCCTCTTGATAAGCCTGGAGTTTGATTATGAAGTTTCCAAATAGAGAGAGACAGTCACTTGGATAAAACCTTTTGTCTCTACCCTCTAGATATAAATACTGTGTCCTGGATGGGAGGAGAGTTGCAGCTGGCAGTTAGGTGTTTCCAGAAAGAACGTTAGAGTCAAAGCTGGGGAATCTGGGTGCTCTTGTTGTCCTGCTGGGGTTAGCACCAAGCTCTGGAGCAAGTCATTCTTCTTCCCTCTCAGTGTGTCTGTCATAAAAGAGGTTGGATGTGCTCAGTGGTTTTCTGCAATGTTGTTTTTAAAGCCATGGAATCTTTTTGAAGTCAGATTTTACTTGAAACCCTAAATCTGAACCAGATGGAAGCTGAACTCCTGTGGTTGAATAAGGACTGAGGCGCTGCAGCCCATGGCTTTGTCCACCCAGTGTCCCTGTCATCCGCCGCAGGATGCCCAGGCCCTGGGAGGGAGGTCCATGTATCACAGTCTGAGAACACAGGCTGCATGAAAACCTAGACTGTTCCATCCAGGCCTCTGCTCAAATGGCCCCTCCTGGTGGACAGCTTCCCTGACGGCCTATCTAAAATAGATCCCTTAACTAGTAATGTTATTCTCTGCCATCATATCATATATTACTTAGGTATATTAATTTCCATTTCTATATTATAGATGCATATTATATGACTAAATGACTGAATGACTATTTGCTTCTTAATGCTGCATCATCTCCATGATTACAGGGGCTTAGAAAAGCTATTGTTAAGTGATGTATAAGAGAAGGTTCTAAAACACAGTTTCCCATGATTTAAACTTGGTTCCACCATTTACTAGCTGTGTAATGCTTGACCTTCTCTGGGCTTTACTTTCTTAATCTGTAAAACGGGCCTAATAACAGCACTACCTCATAAGCATATTATGGGATCATGAGTTAATTTATTTATATAATTTTGTAAAATTTATTACATAAATGTCACTGTTTGTAGAATATTGTTTTGAGCATAAAGCAATGTAAAAATTTCAATATGATAATTTATGATTATTAAAATTTATTAGTATTATTATTTGCTTTGTTTACCACTGTTTCCCTGGCTTCCAACTAGTGCCTGCCTTATGAAAAGAAAGCAAATTGTTGTTTCTTTTTTTGAATAAATTACTTTATTAGGATTCTTCTGACTCAGAGATTCTCTAACACTTCTCAGGTGGGGAGATAAAGACAAATTTCTCTTTTTATAGGAGCTTTCAAAGGATTAATTTTCTTTATCAACTGCATGCTAAGTATCATATTATGTAGAAGAGGGTGTGAGCAGCTGTGTTGTAGGAAACCCTGGGGAGCAGGACAGACAAGATAAAAGAGGTAAAAGTGGTCCTGAGGGTACCAAAAGCCCATCTTTCCCTACTTGACTCTTCCACACTGCTGTAAGCCTTGATTCATGCCAACCCTGGCTAATGGAAGCTCATAGGTATGGAGCTGTGGGTTACAGGAAAGGTGAAGTTACTGAAATTTAACACTTTCCAGCCCTTCAAACTTTGAGTTTCTCTACATCATCACTCTGGCACATCAACATCCTTTCACTCTTGGTTTCTGGGACATCCGAGTCACGTGTAATGACTATGTGATGTGAGACTGCTTCCTGCTTATTTCATAACCAATACTGAAGACAGAAGAATACATGCCAGAATCTACTGTGGTTTGGTTTTTGTTCCCTTACTGGTAGGAATAAGTACTATTTTAGTTAGGCGGCATCTCACAGCCAATAATACTTGTTGAATATTGGGGGAGAATAATGGAGCGAGAAGTTAGCATTCAGGAAGAATTGAAAATAGAGTATTAGTTGCTCAGTCATATCTGATTCTTTGCAGCCCCATGGACTGTAGCCTGCCAGGTTCCTCTGTCCATGGGATTATCCAGGCAAGAAAGTCATTCCAATAAAATTTATTTTTAAAAAAGGAAGAAGGGCATTTTAATATATTCATAAACATTTTGTTCTTCACTAGGCAAAAGGCTTAGCAAAAGAGTCACTTAAATTGTTTTCTTAATGCTTCAGTCAAAACATACTCATCTCTTGTTGCACCCAACACTTTGTAATTGCTGTGGGTGTTGCACTGTTAGTCTTAATTTTAAGAAAACTTGCTCATTATCCAAAAACACTGATAATTTTTCAGGAGATATAATTTCAAAGGCTGAAAACACACTTCCTTGCCATGTGAAATTATAAGCAAATACTCGCTCTTTGATTTTGTGATCTCCATCAGTAGCTGAGTGTAGTTTTTTGGCGCATTGCTCTGTAAATTATTACCAGTGATGTTTTAAGTGGCAGTTGCCTAAATTATGAGTGTGGGACTCTAAATATCCATGAATGTTTCTGTTTTTATCAGCAATGATTCTGCCTCCAGGCAAATACCAAATGGTTCACAAAGTAAATGAAGCTTTTAAGACTGATAAATGTTTTGCAGATGTACTTGTTGCGTTCTGGAGGGAGATGAGGAGGGAGAGGTAAACGGTGATGAGAATCACCATGTTGGAAGGATAAGGCAAACATTCTACCCTGTTTTTTTTCTTTACTTGATGCAGTATGGTAGATTTCGCCAACTAGGAAGCCACAGCTCCCATTTTGTAACACAGAGTCATAGAAATAAAAGTTATCTCTCTACAGTCATAGACAAGTACCGATGGTAGGATAATTGCTGTCGTCTACTCTCAAGCTGTGTAGCTTGGTTTTAGGGCTCAGTTAAGGCTCAGGTAGTTACATTAAAAATATGAGAAGACTTTTATGGGAAGACAAATTATCCTCAGGGAGTAGCTCACTGATAGATGAGAAATGGAGCTAGCTTTAAGTTATCAATGCATAGTCATATCATTGGATGGATATATATTCCCCATGTTTGTTTCTGACTTTAGTTGTTAACAAACCACGTGTCTTCATTTATTCTATAGCAGTCTTGGGTTTTTTTGTGTTTTTTTTTTGACTGATCTTACTGTGTGCATTTTCTGAGATGTGGAATCTACCCCCATGCTTTCTGTGGCTGCCACAGAGAATTTGCTAAATCACAGTATTTCTGTGACCATATCTTAGCAGCACTCTGGTTAGGAAGGACAGGAAGAAGTTTAGTGAAAAGAAAATACAATGTGGCTGCATTACAGCAAAGTTAGTATAAAAAGATGGACGATATCAACTCAGTTTTGGATTGTATGGGACAGTTGCCCACTCTAAGTGATTGGAAGAAGCAGGGACTGTTTATATTAGGGTTCCTTCCATCACAGCTTGACAGAGGGTTTATGCTCCTGCAGGAGTCAGCAATGCTCATTTATCATAAAGTTACATGAATTTGACTAGTAAATGTAGCCCTTATGGCCAAAAGCACATTTGTTTTTAAAATTACCCTTGTGAAGTCTTTATATCACCACAAAGTACAGTGTGCATGGGCTTATGAGCACAACATTGTAAAGTAAATATAATGATCAGGAGACCCAGTGAAGCTAGGCTGAGGAGAGGAAGACAAGACACTCCACGGATCCCTGGACCATTCCGTTACAGGGATGACTAAGCAAATGGCTAGTCGTCCTAACCAGGAGGTGGAGAATGATAAGGAAACATTAATGTTGCTAAGTACCTGTCAGATTTGGCTGTTTTAATACTGAATATTTGTAATTCAGACGGTAAATCATCTGTCTACAATGCGGGACACCCAGGTTCAATCCCTGGATTGGGAAGATCCCCTGGAGAAGGAAATGGCAATCCACTCCAGTACTATTGCCTGGAAAATCCCATGGACAGAGGAGCCTGGTAGGCTACAGTCCATGGGGTCGCAAAGAGTCGGACACTTCACTGAGTGACTTCACTTTCACTTTCACTTTAAATCATCTTGATGGAACTGTTGTCAATTCCCTGGTGGCGCAGAGGTTAAAGCGTCTGCCCGCAATGCAGGAGCCCCTGGTTTGATCCCTGGGTCAGGAAGATCCCCTGGAGAAGGGAATGGCAACCCACTCCGGTACTCTTGCCTGGGGAATCCCATGGAGGGAGGAGCCTTGTAGGCTACAGTCCATGGGGTCGCAAAGAGTCAGACACGACTGAACGACTTTACTTCAATAGGTTCAAAATCATCTCCCAGAGAGTCTCACTAATAGTAATTGCTCAGAAATATTTGTTGAATTTGAATCAAAGTAATGTGAGATTAAACCCTCATGTTGTAAATAGCTAATAGCCGCAGTTCTCATGTAAAATTATCTCATTCATTCCTTCAGTTCAGTTCAGTTCAGTCGCTCAGTCATGTCCAACTTTTTGCGACCCCATGAATCGCAGCACGCCAGGCCTCCCTGTCCATCACCATCTCCTGGAGTTCACTCAGACTCACGTCCATCGAGTCAGTGATGCCATCCAGCCATCTCATCCTCGGTCGTCCCCTTCTCCTCCTGCCCCCAATCCCTCCCAGCATCAGAGTCTTTTCCAATGAGTCAACTCTTCGCATGAGGTGGCCAAAGTACTGGAGTTTCAGCTTTAGCATCATTCCTTCCAAAGAAATCCCGGGGTTGATCTCCTTCAGAATGGACTGGTTGGATCTCCTTGCAGTCCAAGGGACTCTCAAGAGTCTTCTCCAACACCACACTTCAAAAGCATCAATCCTTCGGCGCTCAGCCTTCTTCTTCACAGTCCAACTCTCATATCCATACATGACCATAGGAAAAACCATAGCCTTGACTAGACAGACCTTAGTTGGGAAAGTAATATCTCTGCTTTTGAATATGCTATCTAGGTTGGTCATAACTTTTCTTCCAAGGAATGAGCGTCTTTTAATTTCATGGCTGCAATCACCATCTACAGTGATTTTAGAACCCCCCAAAATAAAGTCTGGCACTGTTTCCACTGTTTCCCCATCTATTTCCCATGGAGTGATGGGACCGGATGCCATGATCTTCATTTTCTGAATGTGGAGCTTTAAGCCAACTTTTTCACTCTCCACTTTCAGTATCAAGAGGCTTTTTAGCTCCTCTTCACTTTCTCCCATAAGGGTGGTGTCATCTGCACATATGAGGTTATTGATATTTCTCCCGGTAATCTTGATTTCAGCTTGTGTTTCTTCCAGTCCAGCATTTCTCATGATGTACTCTGCATATAAGTTAAATAAGCAGGGTGACAATATACAGCCTTGACATACTCCTTTTCCTATTTGGAACCAGTCTGTTGTTCCATGTCCAGTTCTAACTGTTGCTTCCTGACCTGCATACAGATTTCTCAAGAGGCAGGTTAGGTGGTCTGGTATTCCCATGTCTTTCAGATATACAGCCTTGACGTACTCCTTTTCCTATTTGGAACCAGTCTGTTGTTCCATGTCCAGTTCTAACTGTTGCTTCCTGACCTGCATACAGATTTCTCAAGAGGCAGGTTAGGTGGTCAGGTATTCCCATCTCTCTCAGAATTTTCCACAGTTTATTGTGATCCACACAAAGGCTTTGGCATAGTCGATAAAGCAGAAATAGATGTTTTTCTGGAACTCTCTTGCTTTTTCGATGATCCAGCGGATGTTGGCAATTTGATCTCTGGTTCCTCTGCCTTTTCTAAAACCAGCTTGAACACAACACACTGTGGAAAATTCTGAAAGAGACGCGAATACCAGACCACCTGATCTGCCTCTTGAGAAACCTATATGCAGGTCAGGAAGCAACAGTTAGAACTGGACATGAAACAACAGACTGGTTCCAAATAGGAAAAGGCTGTATACATCAAGGCTGTATATTGTCACCCTGCTTATTTAACTTCTATGCAGAGTACATCATGAGAAACGCTGGGCTGTAAGAAGCACAAGCTGGAATCAAGATGGCTGGGAGAAATATCAATAACCTCAGATATATAGATGAAACCACCCTTATGGCAGAAAGTGAAGAACTAAAGAGCCTCTTGATGAAAGTGAAAGAGGAGAGTGAAAAAGTTGGCTTAAAGCTCAACATTCAGAAAACTGAGATCATGGCATCTGATCCCATCACTTCATGGCAAATTGCTGGGGAAACAGTGGAAACAGTGGCTGACTTTATTTTTTTGAGCTCCAAAATCACTGCAGATGATGATTGTAGCTAAGCAATTAAAAGATGGTTACTCCTTAGAAGATAAGTTATGACCAAACTAGACAGCATATTAAAAAGCAGAGACATTACTTTGCCAACAAAGGTCCGTCTAGTCAAGGCTATGGTTTTTCCAGTGGTCATGTATGGATGTGAGATTTGGACTATAAATAAAGCTGAGCCCCAAAGAATTGATGCTTTTGAATTGTGGTGTTGGAGGAGTCTTGAGAGTCCCTTGGACTGCAAGGAGATCCAACCAGTCCATCCTAAAGGAGATCAGTCCTGGGTGTTCACTGGAAGGACTGATGTTGAAGCTGAAACTCCAATACGTTGGCCACCTGATGCAAAGAGCTGACTCATTTGAGAAGACCCTGATGATGGGGAAGATTGAGGGCAGGAGGAGAAGGGGACGACAGAGGATGAGATGGTTGGATGGGATCACTGACTCAATGCACATGAGTTTGGGTAAATTCCAGGAGTTGGTGATGGACAGGGAGGCCTGGCATGCTGCGGTTCATCGGGTCAAAAAGAATTGGACACAACTAAGCGACTGAACTGACTGACTAGTGTGATAATGTTATTTATAATAAATATTTATTAGTCATGTCCCAAACCTGACACTGTTGTTTAGTTGCTAAGTCATGTCTGACTCTTTTGCATGGACTCTCGCCCACCAGTCTCCTCTGTCCATGGGATTTCCTAGGCAAGAGTACTGGAGTGGGTTGCCATCTCCTTACCCAGGGGATCTTCCTGACCCAGGGATCAACCCACATCTCCTGCTTGGCAGGCAGATTCTTTATCAATGAGCCACCAGGGAAACCTGGCACAGGAATCTTAAAACCTTTGGAATTTCCTGTGCAGAGAGCAATAAAAGTGTCTTTTGTTGTGTTAGTGAGGTGTCTTTTTTGTTGTATTAGTGACCATTATATCTACTACTGCGGGCAAGAATCCCTTAGAAGAAATGGAGTAGCCCTCATAGTCAACAAAAGAGTCCCAAATGAAGTACTTGGGTGTAATCTCAAGAACAACACAATGATCTCTGTTGTTTCTAAGGCAAACCATTCAATATCACAGTAATCCAAGTCTATGCCCCAACCACTAATGCTGAAGAAACTGACATTGAACAGTTTTATGAAGACCTACAAGATCTTCTAGAACTAACATCCAAAAAAGATGTCCTTTTCAACATAGGATGCTGCTGCTGCTGCTGCTAAGTCGCTTCAGTCGTGTCCGACTCTGTGCGACCCCATAGACGGCAGCCCAACAGGCTCCCCCGTCCCTGGGATTCTCCAGGCAAGAACACTGGAGTGGGTTGCCATTTCCTTCTCCATTGTGTGAAAGCGAAAAGTGAAAGTGAAGTCGCTCAGTCGCGACCGACTCCTAGCGACCCCATGGACTGCAGCCTACCAGGCTCCTCCATCCATGGGATTTTCTAGGCAAGAGTACTGGAGTGGCTTGCTATTGCCTTCTCCGCAACATAGGATACTGGAATGCAAAAGTAGGAAGTCAAGCAATACCTGGAGTAACAGGCAAATTTGGCCTTGGAGTACAAAATGAAGCAGGGCAAAAGCTAACAGAGTTGTGCAAAGAGAACACACTGGTCATAGTAAACACCCTCTTCCAACAACACAAGAGAAGACTCTACACGTGGACATCACCAGATGGTCAATACTGAAGTCAGATTGATTATATTCTTTGCAGCCAAAGAAGGAAAAGCTCTATACAGCTAGCAAAAACAAGACTAGGAGCTGACTGTGGTTCAGATAATAAACTGCTTATTGCCAAATTCAGACTTAGACTGAACAAAGTAGGGAAAACCACTAGGCCATTCAGGTTTTACCTAAATCAAATCCTTTACAATTATACAATGGAAGTGACAAATAGATTCAAGTGATTAGATCTGATAGAAAGAGTGCCTGAAGAACTATGGATGGAGGTTTGTGACATTGTACAGGAGGCAGTAATCAAGACCATCCCCAAGAAAAAGAAATGCAAAAACACAAAATGGCTGTCTGGGGAGGCCTTACAAATAGCTGTGAAAAGAAGAGAAGTGAAAGGTGAAAGGAGAAAAGGAAAGATATACCCATCTGAATGCAGAGTTCCAAAGAATAGCAAGGAGAGATAGGAAGGCCTTCCTCAGTGATCGATGCAAAGAAATAGAGGAAAACTATAGAATGGGAAAGACTAGAGATCTCTTCAAGAAAATTAGAGATATGAAGGGAATATTTCACGCAAAGATGGGCACAATAAAGAACAGAAACAGTATGGACCTAACGGAAGCAGAAGGTATTAAGAAGAGGTGGTAAGGATACACAGAAGAAATGTATGAAAACAATCTTTATGACCCAGATAATCACAATAGTGTAATTCCCCCACCTAGAGCCAGACATTCTGGAATGCGAAGTCAAGTGGGCCTTAGGAAGCATCACTACGAACAAAACTAGTGGAGATGATGGAATCCCAGTTGAGCTATTTCAAATCCTGAAAGATGATGCTGTGAAAGTGCTGCAGTCCATATGCCAGCAAATTTGGAAAACTCATCAGTGGCCACAGGACTGGAAAATGTCAGTTTTCACTCCAATCCCAAAGAAAGGCAATGCCAAAGAATGCTCAAACTACTGTACCACTGTACTCATCTCACACACTAGCAAAGTAAGGCTCAAAATTCTCCAAGCCAGGCTTCAGCAATACGTGAAATGTGAGCTTCCAGATGTTCAAGATGGTTTTAGAAAAGGCAGAGGAACCAGAGATCAAATTGCCAACATCCGCTGGATAATTGAAAAAGCAAGAGAGTTCCAGAAAAACATTTTATTTCTGTTTTATTGACTATGCAAAAGCCTTTGACTATGTGGATCATGAGAAACTGTGAAAAATTCTTAAAGAGATGGGCATATGAGACCACCTTACCTGCCTCCTGAGAAATCTGTATGCAGGTCAAGAAGCAACAATTAGAACTGGACATGGAACAATGGACTGGTTCCAAATTGGGAAAGGAGTACGTCAAGGCTGTATATTGTCACCCTGTTTATTTAACTCATGGACATGGACATGAGTTTGAGCAAGCTGCGGGAGTTGGTGATGGACAGGGAAGCCTGGCATGCTGCACTCCATGGGGTCGCAAAGAGTCGGACACGACTTTCTCCTAGGAGGAGAAAGGGTCTGGAGATTGAGTTTAGTCATCAATTTTCAATGACTTAATCAATCATGAAGATGTAATGAAGCCACCAAAACCCCCCAAAAGAGTGGAGTTTGGTGTGCTTTTGAGTTGGTGAACATGGGGGCTTTGGGGAGAACCATGTGCTTGGTTGGAGAGGGCATGGAAGCTCCATGTCCTTCCCATGTACCTTGCCCCATCTATGTATCTCTTCCATCTGGCTATTCCCCCCTTTATAATAAATTGGTAATCTAGTAAGTAAAACACTTCTCTGAATTCTGTGAGTTGTTATAGCAAATTAACTGAACCTAGAGAGGGGGTTACTGGAATATCCAGATTATAGCCAGTTAGTCAGAAGCACAGGTGACAATCTGAACTTGCATCTAAAGTAGGGTAGTGGTGGCAGTCTCGTAGGACTGAGCACTTAATCTGAGGAATCTGATGTTATCTCCCAGTAGCTAGTGTTAGGATTGAGTTAAACTGTAGGACACCCAGCTGGTGTTGGGGAGCTACTTGGTGTGGGGAAAAAAATCCACACTGACATTGGGTGCCAAGTCTTATTAAGAAACAGAGTTACCTTCTGTTGATTCATAATGAGTGTCTAATTCCTTTTCATTCACAAACAAGCTGTGCTAGTACCTGGGAATAAAAAGTCTATTAAGACTTACCCTCTGCATAAATTGTAGTACTATTTTTTTTGGATCTGTCTCCTAAGGCAAAGGAAACAAAAGCAAAAATTAACAAATGGGGTCTGATTAACCTTAAGAGCCTTTGCACAGCAAAAGAAACCATCATCAAAATGAGAAGGCAACCTATTGAATGCAAGGAAAGATTTGCAAGTTATGCAACCAATAAGTGGTTAATCTTCAAAATACATAAACCACTCATACAACTCAACATCAAAAAACAAACAACCCAACTAAGAAATGGGCAGAAGACCTGAATATACATTTTTTCTAAAGACATACAGATGGCTAACGGGCACATGAAAAGATGCTCAAAATTGCTAAATGCAAACCAAAACGAAAATGAGGTATCACCTCACACTTATCAGAATGGCTATCATCAAAAAGAACACAAATAACAAATGCTGGAGAGGATGTGGAGAAATGGAAATTCTTGTACACAGTTGGTGGGAATGTAAATTGGTGCAGCCACTGTGGAAACAGTTTGGCAGTGTCTCAAAAAGCTAAAAATAGAACTACTGTGTGTGCTCGTGTGCATGCTGTCATGTCTGGCTCTTTTGCAACTCCACGGACTGTAGCCCTTCAGGCTCTTCTATCCAGGGGATTTTCCCAGCAAGAATACTGGAGTGGCTTGCCATTTCCTCCTCCAGGGGATCTTCCCCACCCAGGGATTGAACTCGAGTCTCTGGTGTCTCCTGCAGTGGCAGGTAGATTCTTGACCATTGAGCCAGCTGGGGAGCCCAGAACTACCATATGATCTAGCAGTTCCATCCCTGGTTGGAAGGGATATCTGAAGAAAATAAAACATTAATTTGAAATGATATGTGCTTCCTAATGTTTGTAGAAGCATTATTTACAATAGCCAAGATAGATAGCAAACTAAATGCCCATTAACAGATGAATGGGTAAGGAAGATGTGATACATATATACAATGGAATACTAGTTAGCTATAAAAAAAATGGAATTTTTGTCCATTTGCAACAACACAGATGGACTTGGAGGGTAATTTGCTTAGTGAAATAAGTTGGACAGTGAAAGACAAATAACTGTATAATATCACTTATGTGTGGAATTTAAAAAATGAAACAGATTCCCAGGTAAGGACAAGTTAGGGGTAGAGGATTAAGAGTTACAAACTATGAGGATATATGGTACAGCACCAAGAATACAGCCAATATTTTCCCATAACTATATATGAATTATAACCTTTAAAAATAGTGAATTATTATATTGTACACTTGAAATGTATACTATATGCAATAAAAAAAAAGAGGAAAAAAATGGAACTAGCCTCTGCCCTCAAGGATCTTTTAGTTTAATTGGGAATCAGGTAAAGTAACACATCGGGTTATTTTAAGATTTAATGTTAAGATTCAGATGTGCCTCCTGTTTTGTGGAAGTCCAGACCACGGGACCAGGGAGTGGAACTTGAAAGATGAAGGAAAGTTTGCAAAGCAAAAAACAGGCTGGGGGTAGGATGGAACATCACCAGCAATTTGTCTGTGTTTTTGTCATTAACACAGACAAGACAGGATAATTATGACTATAAAATCTAATAGCATTAAAAATGTTAATCTCTAATGTTTTCAACAGGCTTGTGTTAGCTTGAGACTTAATGTACCTTAAAATCCAGTATTTGCCCACCATAAATAAAGTCACATGATGGTAGACCATGAAAGGATATTAAACATCTTAAGTTCCTTTCCAGTATTAAAAACCTCTTTTTAAAATATGAAAATGGGATTTCCTTGGTGATCCAGTGGCTAAGAGTCTGTACTTAAACTGCAGGGGGCTGGAGTTCAATTACTGGTCAGGGAACTAGATCCCACATGCTACAACTAAGACCCCTTGCAGCCAAATAAATAAAAATAAATATTAAAAAAAACCCAAAGTAATGAATCTTTTTATAGAACATGTGGATCAGCAACAGCTGAGAAAAAAAATCATCTTTAATCCTGCTTTTAAACTGTCAGGACTGTTTTGTAGCTAAATACTTGTAAATGCCTGAGATTATTCTCTTAAGGTAAATGAGTCACTCCAAGATAGGAACTGCAGGCTTAAAGAAAATGCCCATTTCAAGGCTTTTCGCTCAAACTGACGAATACAAGAAGACAGCGTTTACTTCTGGAAGCCTGAGTTCTGGAGTCCCAAGTTTTCTTCAGAGTCCACCATTATGAGCTCTGAGACATGGCATGTTTCCAACCTTCCTAAGCTTTGGCTTTTTTGGCCAACGGGCAATTGCCCACAGAGCCAGGTGGTCAACGGACTTCATCTGGCGGCAGCTGTGAAGACGGCCCGGGCAGCTGGAGGGTGAAGAGCCCGCCTCCGGGAGGCGGCGGGCATCCTGGGCGCTCACGTGGCGCCCGGCTGAGGCCAGGCGGGGAGCAGGTTCAGGGATCTGGCCGCCAGTCTCCCTGGCAGAGAGCACTCCAGTGAGACCCCGAATGTGTGTCACATCAGAGGCCTGCCCCCAGGCTGAAGAGGGGACGAGCAGAGGAGCCTCCTCCACGCAAAGTGGGTGCCCAGCGGGTGCGCCGTGCTGGGCCCAGGGTCATTGACCTCAAGAGAATGATCAATAAGCTCATTTACCTCATTTATCTCAAGAGAATAATCAATCAGCAAACCCGTTTGCTCCGGTCCCTGCAGTCTTCTGGGTCTTTGGCACATGAGCCCCAGTTGATTTTCAAAGCTAGACATTTTGGGGGCTCATCTTTCAGGTGCACTTCTTAAAGGTTGGGGTACCTTGTGTGGGCTTCATTCAAATCCTTTGCTCCTCAGAGGTGTTCTGGGTGCTGTTTCCTTCTGACTGAGGGTCTCCTGCCGAATGCAAGATGCGGGGAGGGGAGTGGGCCTGTGTCCCAGCCTTTCCCACCTGCTTCCTGCGGACTTCTGCTTTGCCCCATGTGTAGAAGTTGCTCAGTTTTAAGATTTTTTCCAGCAGAAGATCTTCTATTTGTATCAGTGTGTGTGTTGTCATCTTTAAAAGGAAGCAGTTAGTCACATATATATTTTTTAACAATGTCTAAAGTAAATTAATATTTCTGTCTTCTTCCTGAATAAGATGAATAATTATAGAATCATTTGACTTCCTTTAAGTATTTCTTCCATGGTCTGCTTTGAGTAGCTTTTCCATCTTCTGTGCTATTTTTATCTAGTATTTTAATTCCATTTTGTTTTCCATACAAAAAAGTTATCACGTATTTATTTTTTAAAAAGTAAACTTTTTTTAAAAGCTATTTTAGGTTCATGGCAAAATTGAGTGGAAAGTACTTGGAGTTCTCATATACCTTGTGCCTCCATCCTCGTTATTTTTATAGTCAATTCTTGCTTAAATTTACCAATGGGTTTTCTGTTTCTTTGTGTCCATACATCCCATACCTTCATTCTGCATTTATTTTCATTAATGTGAAGTGAACCTCAATTCTAATTTCTAGAAATGCAAAATAATTGTATACATACTTTTTCAGGGGTGAAAACTTCTGTTTGTTGGGTCTGTGGACTGACTTAGTCATTAGAGTTCCTTTTTTTTTTTTTCTTCCCCATATTCTTGGTGAGTGAGGTCATCTTCATGGACATTGTTTCTTTTGAGAGTTCCATGCATGCCAGGGGTGGGAGACATCCCAGGAGACATGTTTTCAGTTTGCCTCTGTCCGCGTTCAGTAGCACTCATGAGTCCCCAGTTATTTTTGTTGTAAATAGTTTTGGACTTAAAGAAGAGTTGCAAAGAGAGTACAGGAAGCTCCCATACACCCTTCACCCAACTTCTCTTACTGTAGCCCTTAGTGAGCCTATGTTTGGCCTTCAGTAATTTGTTAAACATTTCTAACTAAATTCTCCTTAGTGGCTTCTGGCGTGTCAGGTGTTTGTCCCAGTTTAAGACCTGGGTCCTGCTTCTTCCTTGTGGGTGCCTGTCTTTCCTCAGATTCTGTGTTGGTTATTGGCTCTGTGACCTCAGTTTTCTGATTTCATAAAAAATTGTTAATTTGCAGTTTCTTTAGCTTGTTCCTTGTTTAAGTATAGGTGTGATGCTTTCCAACACTATGTCTTCAAGTGGAACCAGTTTTGGGGTTTAGTTTTTTCTTCCATATTTCTGTACTTCTCAGGTGATGCGAATTTGGGAACTACACAGGCTGTCAGCATAGTTTTGGTGCAGTTAGCTGGTGCAGTTAGCTATCGGTTGGTTTTCTGGTGCCTTAGACAGTAAAGAATCTGCCTGCAATGCAGGAGACCCAGGTTTGATCCCTGGGTGGGGAAGACCTTCTGGAGAAGGGCATGGCAGCCCGCTCTAGTATTCTGGCCTGGAAAATCCCATGGACAGAGGGGCCTGGTGGGCTACAGTTCATTGGGTCGCAAAGAGCTGAACACGACTGAGCAACTAATATTTTCACTTTTCAGTGGTTGCAATCCTAGGTTAGTAAACAGAGATTCTTTGGTTTCTGTTTATGGACAGGTAGGTGGGTTTTATTTGTGTGCGTGTTTTTTTTTTTAATTTATTTGTTTTATTTTTGGTTCTGCCTTTGTAGAAAATAGTGATTACTAGTGACTCCATTGGAGGGGGGGGCAGTTTCCCCTGAAGATAGAAATTTCTTAGTGTTTTCTATTTTGTAACTTATGTAGAGTGCCTATACACCTCTGTGGCACTTTCCATATAGTCTGTCCTACATGTGATTATCTTCTATTTTATCCTGCTTCTGTTTGTTTTGTGTATTTTAGATTGGATGCACTTTGAATAAAGAGAACATAATTTCTACTTTTGTACACCATGTTAGTGCAGAGAATATTTTTTCATTTAGCAAGTATTTTCTGATCCCCTTCTGGGTGCCAGGATCTAATCTAGGAGCTGGGTGTACAGTAGGGAGCAAGCAGAGAAGTTCCCAACTTTTTAATATTGTGAGGAGTGAGAGACAAAATAAATATGTGTAATTACTAACTATGGTAAAGAAAAGTACAGGGTGCGCTGAGGCCTAATTTTTGGTGGGAGCTTAGAAGGATTTCTCTGAGGGAAGGAACTTGTTTGATTTTTGGCCACACCATGCAACTTTTGGGATCTTAGTTCCCTGACCAGGGATTGAACTTGGGCCCTGTGCAGTGAAAGTGTGGAATCCTAGCCCCTGGACTGCCAGGGAATTCCCAGGAGAAACTTTTAAATTGAGACTTCATGGTGAAGAAGAGTTAGGTAAAGAGTGGGAGGGAACAGCATCACAGACAGAGAAAAGTATATACTAAAATATTTTGGTGGCAAAGAGTGTGGCGCATTCACAGAACGGAGCAGTCAGTGAGGCTGGATGGAGTGAGGTGGAGAGTCGCCTGAAATGGGCTAAAGGAGTGGTCAGAAGCTGGAAGGTACAGGGTCTTGGAGGAGTTGATATTTCATTGTAGTCTTGGCTGGCATGGCAGGGTTTTGATCTAGTTTACGTGAGCAGAGGACTGATTATAAGGGAGAGAGGATGGGAATAAGCAGATAATCGGGGCAGTCCAGGCAAGAGAAGACAGTGGCCAAGACAAGGGTAGTAGTAACGGGAATCCAGGAAAAAAGGATTCGAAATACAGTCTGGATGTGGGAGGGGCAGGATGATGCTCTGTTTGGGGAGGGATGATTGGGACGGGGAGGAAAGTACCAACAAATCTTTTCCAGTCGATTTATTCATTTCCTCCTAAACGAGGGAAGAAAATGGTGATGTGAGTCTGTTTTTTTTCTTTTTTAGTGGGGGTCGGGGGTGGGGGGACTTTCATTGAGCAGACACCTGCTTTACAGCTATATAAGTCTGGTTTGTTCCAGCTGCTGTATTCCATCCTACGTTCTGTCTTAGTCTAGTGAGATTTTCCTTCTCAACGGGATTGTTATTTGATTGAGGGTGCATTGAGGATAGGGGAAGGACTATGTTGCTTCTGTCTCCTCTGTCCATGGGATTCTCCAGGCAAGAATACTGGAGTGGGTTACCATTCCCTTTTCAAGGGGATCTTCCCAACCTAGGGATCAAACCTACATCTTTTATGTCTCCTACACTGGCAGGCAGATTCTTTACCACTAGCGCCACCTGGAAAACCCACATAAAATTTAACAGTCCTTGGCTTGATGCTAAAAGTTATGTTTGAAATACATTTCTTTTGAGCAGTTTGTTTCTTCAGTTGGACGAGAGAGATTTTACTTTCATTTGGACTTAACTCATCTTTCAGTTTTTAGTCCTTTGGTAGACTGTGGTGCACTTGGCATGTTGATGATCAATTTTTCCTCTGCTCTTTAACTTTAGTCTGCAGTAGAATCAAATTGCTGGTCCAGCACACAGCCAAGCACTTTATCCAAGCCTGCTATTTGTGAGGTGAGCTACCGAGGAGCATGCTGAAACGCTTTGCAGATGTGTTTTTTCCTTTTGCCTCTGTGGTAAGACATTTTCCTAGCTGTGCTTCACATTTTTCCCATTCCAGTTTTGAAATTTCCACATGGGGTTTAGCCACTGGGTGAAGTGCTCTCAGACTCTGTGCTCACCATCATGCTGGCTTCAGCCGTGAGACCATATCTTTCTGTTTTTCTGAGCCTGGGCTTACTGCCCCACTAGCTGGCCTCTGCCTTTATTCTTTCCCAGTATTTTATGGTTGTAACGTATGGGCTTGCCCTTTCAACAGTTCTCTGTCCTCAGGGAAGCACTCTGTCTTGTCTGTTCTGTGGTTTTTGATTTGGACTCTGTTGCTTCCCAGCTGTGACTATTGCAGTTTGAATCACAGTGCCCCAGAGCATGGACCATTTTTCTTCACTTTTGCCTGTTTCTGTCTTCCTCTGTTCTGACATTGTTTCAGACATAGTTTTTAATTCAGTAGAATTTTTCTCATGATTCTTAGTTGCTGATTCCAGTCTGTCTCTTTAAAATAAAGCCAATTTTGTAGATTTCTTTCTTTCTTTCCATTTGGCAATGTGGAGATTGCCATTGCTCTTGACAGCTGCTTTCCAATATGTCATTACTCAGCCTGGGAAGTAATTTTAGAATGTTGTGTGCCCCTGACTGTGGAACACTGCGTTACCAATGTCCTGAGGGTGGTGCATCTGAAGGTGGGGATGACCTGGAGGAGAATCTGTGATATTTACACAATGCCTTGGAGAAGGAAATGGCAATCCACTCCAGTATTCTTGCCTGGAGAATCCCATGGGCGGAGAAGCCTAGTAGGTTACAGTCCACGGGGTCGCAAAGAGTCGGACACGACTGAGCGACTTCACCTCCTCCTCCTCCTTGCAGTTCACAAGGGACCTTTGAATCTGTGATCTTGTTTGGTATTCACAATAAGCCTAAGAGGGTGGCAGGGCATTATAATTTCCTGTTTAATTTTTAATTTTTTTTAATTTCCTATTTTAAAGTCAAGGAACTTGAAGATCCCAAAGTGAAGTGTTTTGCCAATGTTGCCTAGCTAGAAGGTGACGGAACCAGTGCTCTTTAGACTACAGGATCTTGTCTTTTCAATATCATTTATTGTTATTATTTTTAATATTTGTCTATTTATTTATTTGGCTGCCTTGGGTCCCATTTGTGGCATGCGGGATCGTTGGTGCACCATGTGAGGTCTTATGCTGGGGAAAGCAGGCTCTCCAGTGTGGCTCATGGGCCCAGTTGCTCTGCACACATGGGATCTTCATTCCCAGACTAGGGACTGAACTCACATCCCCTGCATTACAAGACAGGTTCCTAACCACAGGACCACCAGGAGACTCCCTTCAATATCATTTAAATACCCTGAATGGACAGGGTAGATTTCCGGCACAATTGGATATAGGAACTCAAAACAACATTATCAGGAAGGAGTCTCTCTCTCTTGGCTCTGCCTTCCTCTGAGTTGACTTTCTCTTTATCCAGGTTCTTCCCCTGGGGGGCCATGTGGCTTCCAGTAGCTCCAGGCTAATACCTTCCAATATAAGGGGAAGGAGAACATGCCTCTCCTGCAGAGAAACAGCAGTTTGCTTTGCATTGCCCTTAAATGAGTTTTATGTTTATTTCTGAGCCAGTTACTGTGGTTAGAGGGTTGTGGTGCTGACTGGGCAGGCCCTGAGTCACAGGACCTCCCCTGCTGGTAGAGATGCTATCAAATGGGCTTAAATCATGTGGCAGGAGAATGGGAGGGAAGGGGTTCCCCAGAAGAAAACTGAGGTGCTGTTAACAGAATAAAAGTGAATGCATGGGACTTCTCTGGTGGTTCAGTGGTTAAAAGTCTGCGTTGCAATGCAGAGGACATGGGTTTGATTCCTGGTGGGGGAACTAGGATCCCACATGCCTCAGAGCAACTAAGCTTTCATGCTACAACTGGAGATCTGTGCCCCGCAATGAAAGATGCTGCATGAGGCAGTGAAGATCTCTTGTGCCACAAACAAGACTCAATGAAACCAAATAAACACATAAATATTTTTTTTTAAAAGTGTATTCATGCTGAGTGGGCTTCCCTGGTAGCTCAGATGGTAGAGTCCACCTACAATGCAGGAGACCCAGGTTTCATCCCTGGGTCAGGAAGATGCCCTGGAGAAGGGGATGGCTACTCACTCCAGTATTTTTGCCTGGAGGATTCCATGGACAGAGGAGCCTGGCGGGCTACAGTCCATGGGGTTGCAAAGAATCAGACACGACTGAGCTACTAACACACACACACACAAATGCTGAGTAGACATGACATGAGATGTCCTGTGATATTTTCCATTTGCTCCTCAGATCTTCTCACTGCTCTGCTCTATGTTCCAAGGGTCTAACCTTGTATAAAGTGCACTGATGGACTCCCTTTTCCTCAAGTTTCTAATTATGTTTGGCCAATGGAATGCTCTGGCAGATCAAAGTCAAGGAGAAGAGGTAGGGAAGAGCGTTTATTTTACCAACTTATTCCTGTGAGGCTACCATCTGAAGCTGAAGGTCACAGGTCCTGCCAGGCAATCCTCTTTACTTTGCTTGCTCTGTACCCAGGTTCTGTTAACTGTTTTCCCTGTTTCTTCAACACCCTGGGGTATTGTATGATCCCTTTTACTTTCCCTACCCTCTGCTCCCACTTTTGTAAATGGTCCTTTCATTAATCTGTCCACATGTTACTAAATTTGGGTGTGCCATATCTTTCCTGCTAGGGCCCAGTTGACCTCTACAGGCAGGAAAGTAAAAACTTAATCCGTGGTACATGAAAAATGATTTGGACCATTTGTGGTATTGGGTTAGGAGTTGAGAAGGTATAGTGGGCTATGAAAACTATGATCAATGTAGGTATGATGACCACAGAAAAAAAGGAGGAGTATTTTTTTTTGTGATTTTATTCAAATCAGAGTTGTCAGAAGTTCCTAACAATTTGTGCTGTCTAAAAATGAAGTGCGCTGCCTTACAGGCAATGAATTCACCATCATTGATGGTATTCAAATGGACTGCTCTTGTGACACACAATTTTCAGGATTTTTTTTTTTTGAAAGGGAATTCCTTCCTCAGATAGTCAGTGGATTAAATGGTCTTAAGCCGACTTATTTGAAAAGACCCTGATGCTGGGAAAGATTCAGGTCAGAAGGAGAAGGGGGTGACAGAGGAATAGATGGTTGGATGGCATCACCATCTCAATGGACATGAGTTTCAGCAGACTCTGGGAGACAGCGAAGGACAGGGAAGCCTGGCATGTTGTAGTCCATGGGGTTGCAAAGAGTCAGACACGATTTAGCAACTGAACAACAACAACATAATGATCTTCAGAGTCCTTCTACAGTTCAATTCATGCAGGAATTGAATTTCCAGAGGAAATTTTCATTTTTTTTTGTCCTTTGGATACCCACTGCTTTCTCACTGCCTGGCAGACTTTTTGGTGCTGAGACCAGAGGCTGTGGGTACCCCTGCATTGATCAGTTTGCACTGATCTCCTGGGTCATCCTAGTTCCTAGCATCCCTCAACACCCTCTGGTGTGAATGTCAGGAATCAGACGTGGTGAGTTGTGTTTTGTTATCTTGTCAGTAACATGTTAAAGACAATAAAAATCCTCACCCAAGATTTTATCATCACAAACTGGCAAATGTCCCCGAGTGGACGCTTTGGGAAGGTAACTGCTGAGGTTCAATACTAAAGGTACCATGTTGTCCCAAAGAAATCAGCTACTACTCCTAGAGAAGTAAGATTACATGGGCATCAGGAATTCACTATACGATGACTATTGGTACTAACTTAAAATCTGACATGATGATCATAATCTCCTTATATGTTTCTGCATTCAAAAATTGAATTAAAAATCTCTTCTAAGGTTTTATAGGTTCAATCAAGACCTTTCTCCTCTAGTTCTATTTTGTTTAGAAAGAATATGATTCCTTAGAGACAAATTCTCCTACCCTGCAGGTTTTTATGAACTGATTATATCAGCTGGGACTAGTTACAAGTGACACACTGATCTGGTCAACTTAGTTTAAAGTGGAGCTTGTATCTGAAGAACCAGGCTTGGAAAGGACAATCTGCAGAGCAGCAGGAATCAGGAATCTTGGAAGGACACTGCTGCAGGTACAAATCAGTTCTCACTAAATTTCTTCCATGAGTTGTGATCTTACAGGTGTGAAATTCTGGGAAAGGAGTCCTAATGGGCCATTTGTGTCTCAAGCCCATCTTTGATTAGAGGAGGGCAGGGCACCTTGATTGAAAGTCCTACCAAAATGAGACAACCTGCCTGGAAGTTGGAAAAATGGAAACTGCTATCCACAAAGCTACTCTTACAGCAATTTGAGAAATTATCACATGAAACAGAGATGGAAACAGGTGATACAATAGTTCTGTGATTGTATAGCCAATCCTAGAAAAGTGGATTATGGTTAATATGGAAAAAGTGCCAACACATAGACATGTATTTAAGAAATATCCACTGACAGAAGTACTATTTCAAAGCATTGTGATTTCATTGTTCCTCTCACTCGTGGTTTTAGGATTATCTATGGGACAATGAGCTATTGCCAATACAGTGTGGTCTAGAGGAGGGTTGACAAACTTTTATTTTGTAGTGGGCTACCTCATAAATATTTTAGATTTTGGAGACCATACAGTCTCTATTCAACTCTGCCATTGCAGTGTGAAAACAGCCATAATATGAAAGTAAATGGGCATGGTTATCTTCCAAAAAATCTACATTTACAAAAACAAGCAGTGGTGAAATTTGGACCACAGGTTACACTTTGTGGAGCCTGGGTCTAGAGGGATATTTTTATTGACTATGGTAGCTTGGTGGAGCCCAGTCAAAGTCAACGACTGCAGGCTCAATGTGAATGAGTAGTTTGTGTTGCACCTGGGTCCTTAAGCGTGTTATGATGAGCTATGGAAGACATGTCTGGTGCAGAGGAAAACACAAGGGACTTTACATCAGGTGGCCTGAGTTCATATCCTTGCTCAACCACTCTGTAATTGAGGGCAAGCTACTAGATCTTCCTGAGTCTCCAGCAATGTAATTAGAACCCAGCTTGAAGTAAAAGTGAAAGTTACTCAGTTGTGTCTGACTCTTTGGGACCCCATGGGTATAGTCCATGGAATTTTCTAGGCCAGAATACTGGAGTGGGTAGCCTTTCACTTCTCCAGGGGATCTTCCCAACCCAGGGACCAAACCCAGGTCTCCCACATTGCAGACAGATTCTTCACCAGCTGAGCCACAAGAGAAGCCCAGAACCTAACTTATTTATTTACCCTTTCCATATGACTTTAGGAAGGGAGGAGAAAGGAAACAAGAGTGTTCAGTGAATATTATGTGTCAAACTCCATGCTGAATATTTTTCATATATTACTTCATCGCTTATTTCATGGGTAGAAGGGTAAAGAAGACATTCCCCTTGCTTTCTTTACAATCCTCTTTCCAGCCTGGCTGCCTTAGAGCTGGGCAGCCTCCATTCTAGAAACTGGGTGGTTCTGAAGTGTATTGACAAGCAAGAGTTCCTATGGAGGGGCTATCAATCAGGCCCTGGGATAACACTTTAGGAACTTGGGGATTTTCAGAAACATGATAATTTTACGTGTTTGAAGGACTAAGCACCTTCTGCTGCATGGACCCAGAGGACAGAAGTAGAAACAGTAAGCACTCAAACAAGGCATGAACCACCTGGCGAAGAGGGGAGTTCTCTATTGCTAGAGGTACACAAGCAGAGGGGTTCTGGCATGTTGGAGAGGGAATAAGATCTGGAGAGGGCTGTAGATCAGGCCCTCCAACTCAGGAATCCTTTCAGAACCTGTGGAAGTTCAGAATAGACAGGTTCGTGCACCAGTCCCCAGCCTTTGGGCACCAGAGACCAGTTTTGTGGAAGACAATTTTTCCATGGCCTGGGGAGGGAGGATGATTTCTGGAATGATTTAAATGCATTACATTTACTGTGCACTTTATTTCTATTATTACTATATCAGCTCCACCTCAGATCATCAGGCATTAGATCACAGGTTGGGGACTCCTGGATTATTTGAGCTGATCCTGAAGATATGTTGCTCTAAATATTAGCAATAGTCTACCCCTAGCTGTGGACAGGCTCTTCTCCATGATTGAAGAGTAATTAACATGCCTTCTCTGGGGAAGGATATTAGTAGGTAACATTTATTGAGCACTTAGAATGTGCCAGGCACTCATAGATGCACTGCAAACATTCTGTCTTCTCAAAGTTGCTTTAAAAGGTAGATGCTCATTGTTATGTCATTTTAGAGATGAACCAACTGAAGTCAAAGGAGGTTATATACAGATACCTAAGACCACACGGATAACTCCAGAGCCCACTCTTAATCACAAAATGAAATCCCACTTTTATTCAAAATTAAATAATTAGGGGAGAGAAGCTTTTCTGGCATGACATTGGGCTGTATTAGTGCTCCTAATGACGCTGACATAAATTTGCATTTGACAAGAAAATTGTATTTCAGGAGCTGAACATTTGAAAATTTAATGAAGACAAATGGGCGTTGTTAGCAAAATTAAATAGTAATGTTTGAGGTGCTGGTATCCAGTTTGGGGTTGCCCTCTCAGGGTAGGGAGCTTTCAAGTTTAGTTCCTGCTGTGACTGTTCCTTATCTGCATTATAACCTTGAGTAAAAATATATGTAGGGTGTTCACTGCAGATTCTGCTTTTGTGGAGGCCATTAAGGAAGTGTCTCATCCTGGTAACTGAGGTAGGAAGGGGAGGAAGGGAATACACCAGCAAGTTCAAAAGAAGTCCTAAGACATGCATGCAACTGGGTTAAAAAAAATTGCTTATGGAAAAAGTGCCAACACATAGACATGTATTTAAGAAATATCCACTGACAGAAGTACTATTTCAAAGCATTGTGATTTCATTGTTCCTCTCACTCGTGGTTTTAGGATTATCTATGGGACAATGAGCTATTGCCAATACAGTGTGGTCTAGAGGAGGGTTGACAAACTTTTATTTTGTAGTGGGCTACCTCATAAATATTTTAGATTTTGGAGACCATACAGTCTCTATTCAACTCTGCCACTGCAGTGTGAAAACAGCCATAATATGAAAGTAAATGGGCATGGTTATCTTCCAAAAAATCTACATTTACAAAAACAAGCAGTGGTGAAATTTGGACCACAGGTTACACTTTGTGGAGCCTGGGTCTAGAGGGATATTTTTATTGACTATGGTAGCTTGGTGGAGCCCAGTCAAAGTCAACGACTGCAGGCTCAATGTGAATGAGTAGTTTGTGTTGCACCTGGGTCCTTAAGCGTGTTATGATGAGCTATGGAAGACATGTCTGGTGCAGAGGAAAACACAAGGGACTTTACATCAGGTGGCCTGAGTTCATATCCTTGCTCAACCACTCTGTAATTGAGGGCAAGCTACTAGATCTTCCTGAGTCTCCAGCAATGTAATTAGAACCCAGCTTGAAGTAAAAGTGAAAGTTACTCAGTTGTGTCTGACTCTTTGGGACCCCATGGGTATAGTCCATGGAATTTTCTAGGCCAGAATACTGGAGTGGGTAGCCTTTCACTTCTCCAGGGGATCTTCCCAACCCAGGGACCAAACCCAGGTCTCCCACATTGCAGACAGATTCTTCACCAGCTGAGCCACAAGAGAAGCCCAGAACCTAACTTATTTATTTACCCTTTCCATATGACTTTAGGAAGGGAGGAGAAAGGAAACAAGAGTGTTCAGTGAATATTATGTGTCAAACTCCATGCTGAATATTTTTCATATATTACTTCATCGCTTATTTCATGGGTAGAAGGGTAAAGAAGACATTCCCCTTGCTTTCTTTACAATCCTCTTTCCAGCCTGGCTGCCTTAGAGCTGGGCAGCCTCCATTCTAGAAACTGGGTGGTTCTGAAGTGTATTGACAAGCAAGAGTTCCTATGGAGGGGCTATCAATCAGGCCCTGGGATAACACTTTAGGAACTTGGGGATTTTCAGAAACATGATAATTTTACGTGTTTGAAGGACTAAGCACCTTCTGCTGCATGGACCCAGAGGACAGAAGTAGAAACAGTAAGCACTCAAACAAGGCATGAACCACCTGGCGAAGAGGGGAGTTCCCTATTGCTAGAGGTACACAAGCAGAGGGGTTCTGGCATGTTGGAGAGGGAATAAGATCTGGAGAGGGCTGTAGATCAGGCCCTCCAACTCAGGAATCCTTTCAGAGCCTGTGGAAGTTCAGAATAGACAGGTTCGTGCACCAGTCCCCAGCCTTTGGGCACCAGAGACCAGTTTTGTGGAAGACAATTTTTCCATGGCCTGGGGAGGGAGGATGATTTCTGGAATGATTTAAATGCATTACATTTACTGTGCACTTTATTTCTATTATTACTATATCAGCTCCACCTCAGATCATCAGGCATTAGATCACAGGTTGGGGACTCCTGGATTATTTGAGCTGATCCTGAAGATATGTTGCTCTAAATATTAGCAATAGTCTACCCCTAGCTGTGGACAGGCTCTTCTCCATGATTGAAGAGTAATTAACATGCCTTCTCTGGGGAAGGATATTAGTAGGTAACATTTATTGAGCACTTAGAATGTGCCAAGCACTCATAGATGCACTGCAAACATTCTGTCTTCTCAAAGTTGCTTTAAAAGGTAGATGCTCATTGTTATGTCATTTTAGAGATGAACCAACTGAAGTCAAAGGAGGTTATATACAGTTACCTAAGACCACACGGATAACTCCAGAGCCCACTCTTAATCACAAAATGAAATCCCACTTTTATTCAAAATTAAATAATTAGGGGAGAGAAGCTTTTCTGGCATGACATTGGGCTGTATTAGTGCTCCTAATGACACTGACATAAATTTGCATTTGACAAGAAAATTGTATTTCAGGAGCTGAACATTTGAAAATTTAATGAAGACAAATGGGCGTTGTTAGCAAAATTAAATAGTAATGTTTGAGGTGCTGGTATCCAGTTTGGGGTTGCCCTCTCAGGGTAGGGAGCTTTCAAGTTTAGTTCCTGCTGTGACTGTTCCTTATCTGCATTATAACCTTGAGTAAAAATATATGTAGGGTGTTCACTGCAGATTCTGCTTTTGTGGAGGCCATTAAGGAAGTGTCTCATCCTGGTAACTGAGGTAGGAAGGGGAGGAAGGGAATACACCAGCAAGTTCAAAAGAAGTCCTAAGACATGCATGCAATTGGGTTAAAAAAAATTGCAAAAATTTATTTAGACAGCTGGGCTTGGGAGAGAATGGTCTTTGGGGAAACTGCTTCATCAGCCCTCTAGTGTAGAAGGCGAGGGCTGGAAGAATGGTCTGGATGGCAGCATCTGGGAGAGGGGTTCAGGCCCTTTGGACTGATTCTCAAAAGATGTGTTGACCATCGCTGACAGGTAGGTGGCATGTACATACAGTCTCTTAACCCCCACTTCCCCTTCCTGGGAATAAGGCCACAGTGGGCTGGCTTGCTCTGCTAACATCTGACACATGCTGGGCTGAATATTTGGGGCTTTACCATGTAAGACTGTGCTAGAGATGTTAATTTTAACCCGATTTTCCTTGGATGTGAATGCTGAAAAGCTGAGGAAGGGGTGTCTGACAGTGATTTGCTACAGGCCTGGAAACATTTTAGATATGTGATTCAAGAGAAAAAAAACCACAGAGAACACAGTTGGAGCTTCTGTCCTGGAAAGCACAGTCCCCAAACAACCCCAGGCTACTGCTAGCTCCAGCTCTGTGGTGTGACCTTGGGCGAGGCATGTAGGTTGTCTCTCTCTGTTTCCCATTTGTAAAATAAGGGCAGTTGGACTGAATGATCTCTCAGGTCAACCCCTCGTGCTGAAAATTATGTGAGTCCTCAATATTTCTTTCTCAGCATTGAAGTGTTTATTCATTTTAAAAATTCTCTACTAATTTTAGAAGATATTGCAATTCAAGGAGAAGAATAGTGACATGATACTGGAAAAAAAAAATCAATGTATTTTCAGAATTTAAAAAAAAATGTGAATTCTATATGTCTGTGTGTTTCTTGCTCCCTCTTCTGTCCAAACTCTAAGTTTACTCTGGGTATTTTCACATTTTGAAGACCATTGTATAAACTTACTTCCTTACTGTTTGAAATCTGTGCTATTATTATAATTGTTGATATTTCCTGTCTCCTTTTAAAATTGAGGTGAAATTCAAATAACATAAAATTAATCATTTTCAGCTGTATAGTTCAGTGGCATTTAGCACATTCATAATGTTTTGCAAACAATACCTTTATCTAGTTCCAAAACATTTTCCTTGCTCGCAAATAAAACCCTACATCTATGAAGTGGTTACTGTCTATTCCTTCCTCCCCTTAGTCCCTGGAAACCATCAGTCTGCTCTCTATCTCTATGGGTTTACATTTTATGGATATTTCATATAAATCGAATCATACATGTAACCTTTTGTGACTGACTTCTTTCACTTGGTAAAATGTTTTCGAAGTTCATCAGCATCATAGCATGTATCAATACTGCATTCCTTTTTATGGCTGAATACTATTCCTTTTCATTGTATGTATGTACAATGATTTGTCTCTCCATTCATTAGTTGATAGATACTTGTTTCTATCTTTTAGCTATTGTGAACAATGCTACTGTGAACATATGTGTACAAGTATTTGAATACGTGTTTTCAATCCTTTTGGGTGTATATCTAGGAGTGGAATTGCTATGGTAATTCTGTGTTTAACTTTTTGAGAAACTGCCTATTTTCCACCACTGTACCACTTGACATGCCCACCAGCAATGTATGAGGGTTCCAATTTCTCTACTTTCTCATCATGCTTGTTGTTTTTCATTTTTTTTTTTTTTTTGAGTATAACCATCTTAGTAGATATGAAGTGGTATCTCATTGTGGTTTTGATTCTTACTTTTAGGAGATCACAAGATCCCATCACTGCAACCCAGTGCAGGAATGAATAGATACCAGGCAAATCCTTTGGTAAAATTAATTTGAAGCATCAATCTGTTCTGTACCCCTGGCCACTTAGTTTCATCCTGTCTCAGTCTTGTTCCTAGGGTACAGCTCTGTGCCTTTCTGTGAAAATGTCTTTTACTGACCCTTTGTTTGTCCTTAACAGAAAATACTTTAAAAATCATGTGCAGAAGAGGGTATGCAAGCCAAGAGTCAAGGAGGGAAATGTTTTGGTTTTGGTGACCATTCACTGAAATATACTGAATTCTTTTCTCTGGGGTACATTTTAGGTGAGATATTTAATTACTCCTGGTTCTATGTGGAATTGAGAGTTGAGAGCATCTTCTTGGACAGACGTCTTCTGGAGATACAATTGTTTCAAACATTTGGTCTCTTACAGGGATATTTGAAGCTTTTTTTTTTAATAATTAAAAAAAATTAGTGTATTTATTTGTTCTTGTCTATGCTGGATATTCACTGTTTCGTGGGCTCTTTTCTACTTGTGTTGAGAGGGTGCTACCCTCTAGTTGTGGTGCTTGAACCTCTCATTGTGGTGGCCTCTTTTGTTTTTTTTCCCCTTAATTTTAATTTTGTTTAACATTAAAAGCATTTTGTTTTGCGGTATAGCTGATTAACAATGCTGTGGTGATTTAAGGTGAACAGTGAAGGAACTCAACTGCACATATGCATGTATCCTTTCTCCCCCCAAACTCCCTTCCATACAGGCTGGCACATAATATTGAGCAGAGTTCCATGGGCTATACAGTAGGTCTTTGTTGATTATCCATTTTAAATATAGCAGTGTGTACATGGGAAAGACTAGAGATCTCTTCAAGAAAATTAGAGATACCAAGAGAACATTTCATGCAAAGGTGGGCACAATAAAGGACAGAAATGGTATGGACCTAACAGAAGCAGCAGATATTAAGAAGAGGTGGTAAGAATACACAGAAGAACTGTACAAAAACTATCTTCACAAGCCAGATAACCATGATGGTGTGTTCACTCACCTAGAGCCAGACATCCTGTAATGTGAAGTCAAGTGGGCCTTAGGAAGAATCACTACGAGCAAAGCTAGCAGAGGTGATGGAATTCCAGTTGAGCTATTTCAAGTCCTAAAAGATCATGATGTGAAAGTGCTGTACTCCGTATGTCAGCAAATTTGGAAAACTCATCAGTGGCCACAAGACTGGAAAAAGTCAGTTTTCATTCCAATCCCAAAGAAAAGAAAGAAAGTGAAAGTGAAGTCGCTCAGTCGTGTCCGACTCTTTGCGACCCGTGGACTGTAGCCCACCAAGCTCCTCTATCCATGGGATTCTCCAGGCAAGAATACTGGAGTGGGTTGCCATTTCCTTCTCCAGAGGATCTTCCTGACCCAGGGATCAAACCCAGGTCTCCCACATTGCAGGCAGACGCTTTAACCTCTGTGCCACCAGGGAAACCATGCCAAAGAATGTTCAAACTACTGCACGATTTCACTCATCTTACACACTAGCAAAGTAATGCTCAAAATTCTCCAAGCCAGGCTTCAACAGTACCTGAACCGTGAACTTCCAGATGTTCACAATGGGTTTAGAAAAGCCAGAGAAACCAGAGATCAAATTGCCTACATCCGCTGGATCATCGAAAAAGCAAGAGAGTTCCAGAAAAACATCTGCTTTATTGACTATGCCAAAGCCTTTGACTGTGTGGGTCACAACAAACTGGAAGATTCTTAAAGAGATGGGACTACCAGATCACCTGACCTGCCTCCTGAGAAATCTGTATGCAGGTCAAGAAGCAACAGTTAGAACTGGACACGGAACAACAGACTGGTTCCAAATTGGGAAAGGAGTACGTCAAGGCTGTATATTGTCATCCTGTTTATTTAACATATATGCAGAGTACATCATGTGAAATACTGGGCTGGATGAAGCACAAGCTGGAATCAAGATTGCTGGGAGAAATATCAATAATCTCAGATATGCAAAGGACAAAACCTTTATGGCAGAAAGCGAAGAAGAACTAAAGAGCCTCTTGTTGAAAGTGAAAGAGGAGAGAAAAAATTGGCTTAAAACTCAACATTCAGAAAACTAATATCATGGCATTTGGTCCATCACTACATGGCAAATAGATGGGGCAACAATGGAAACAGTGACAGACTTTATTTTTGTGGGCTCTAAAATTGCTGCAGATGGTGATTGCAGCCATGAAATTAAAAGATGCTTGCTCCTTGGAAGAAAAGCTGTGACCAACCTAGACAGCATATTAAAAAGCAGAGACATTACTTTGCCAACAAAGATCTGTCTAGTCAGAGCTATGGTTTTTCCAGTGGTCATGTATAGATGTGAGAATTGGACTATGAAGAAAGTTGAGTGCTGAAGAATTGATGCTTTTGAACTGTGGTGTTGGAAAAGACTCTTGAGAGTTCCTCGGACTGCAAGGAGATCCAAGCAGTCAATCCTAAAGGAAATCAGTCCTGAATATTCGTTGGTGACTGACGCTGAAGCTGAAGCTCCAATACTTTGCCCGCTGACTCGAATAACTGACCCATTTGAAAAGACCGTGATGCTGGGAAAGATTGAAGGCTGGAGGAGAAGGGGATGACAGAGGATGAGATGGTTGGATGGCATCACCGACTCAATGGACATGATGAATTTGAATAAACTCTGGGAATTGGTGATGGACAGGGAAGCCTGGCGTTCTGCAGTCCATGGGGTCACAAAGAGTCGGACATGGCTGAGCAACTGAACTGAACTGTGTACACGACCCTCCAAAAATCCCTAACTATTCCTTCCCCCTGGCAAACACAGGTCATTTTCTAAGTCTGTAAGTCTCTTTCTGTTTTTGTAAGTAGGTTTGTTTGTATTATTTCTTTTCAGATTCCACACATAAGGGATGCTATATATTTCTCCTTCTCTGTCTGACTTACTTCACTCAGTATGTTGCTCTCTAGGTCCCTCTATGTTGCTGCAAATGGCATTATTTCATTTTTTAAATGGCTGGGTAATATGCCATTGTATATATGTACATCTTCCTTATCCATTCCTCTGTCAATGAACATTTAGGTTGTTTCCATGTCTTGGCTCTTGTAAACAGTGTGGCAATGAACGTTGGGGTGTGTGTATCTTTTTGTACCATGCTTTTCTCCGGATATATGCCCAGGAGTGGGATTGCAGGGTCATATGGTAGCTCTATTGTTAGGTTTTTAAGGAACCCCCATACTGTTCTCCATAGTGGCTATACCAGTTTACATTCGTGTCGTGGCCTCTCTTGTTTTGGAGCATGGGGTTGCAGGCTTCAGTAGTTATGGTGTGTGGGGCTCAGTAGTTGTGGCTCGCAGGCTCCAGAGCACAGACTCAATAGTTTTGGTGCGTGGGCTTTGTTCCTTCGCCGCATGTGGGATCTTCCCAGATCAGGGATCGAACATGTTTCTTCTACACTGGCAGGCAGTTCTTTACTGCTGAGCCACTAGCGAAGCCTTGAAGCTACTTTTGGTACTTCTTTCAAAGGCTATTCTCTATGCTCATCAACCTAAGAAGTGCTGCTTCTGCAGAGGATGCCTTAAAGTTTCTAACTGTAGTAGTTCCATCTTAAGGGAACTGTACTCAGTGGTTCATCAGCCTAGAGGGAAGGGTAAACACCTTCCCCTTCTGAATTCCAGATTTACATATGGCGTAATCAGTGAGGTCTGGCAGGCTGGCAGATGGCTAAGGTTAACAGGGATTAGTTCTTCCCACTGGCATCTGAGTGACCTTTTGTATCAGGAATTTCTTCTCTTTCCTCACACATCATTTCTCTTGCCAGTCAGTCAAGGCCAAGGTCAATATTTTTTATGGACACTCCACTTTGAAAAAAATTGATGAGAGGAGGCTTCTCTAGTTTCTGTGGTAAATGAGATTTACCTACTATCTACTACAAAATGAAGCATTGAGTTAAAACTTACTTAAAAATTGGAAATAAGACAAACAGATGGATAATATGTCCTTTTAACATCATCTAGGGACATAGTTTAGCAGATCCACTCAAGGAGTATTTAGGCAGAAAAATATACTCTGTTCATCCTAACCATTATTATTCATTGAAGTCTCATATTAACATATAGATTTGGCAAATAGTTTCTGTCCAATAGAAAAGATAGCCACAAAGTTTATTACTTTTGCTCTTCTAGGTCATTAGCCAGTTTTTTATTTAACCTAGTGACCTTGTTCTAATGTTCTGAATACTTATGAAAATCTAGATCCTGAAAATTTTCTTTGAGTGAGCTTTACCATCTTAATGGTTCCCTAATTAATTAACAAATTGAATAACCTCTTTGATACATGTTCATCTGATATTTGGATGAGAATCATGTTTTTAGCTTTTTGAAAATTATGTTTCGACAAGTGTTTCAGATTATTTTACTGGAAACCCAGGGGAGGATGGAATTGGGTCAAAGCTAGCTTCCGTAGGGACTTCCTGGTGGTTCAGTGATTCAGATCCCATGCTTTCAGTGCAGGGGATGTAAGTTTGATTCCTGGTCCGGGAACTAAGATCCCAAATGCCACGTGGCAAAGTCAAAAAAGCTAGCATCAGTAAAGTGATTATGTCTCACGAAGACTGCCATTATGGCTTTCCCAGACATGATCCATTTGCTGTGTCTAGCTAAGCAATGCAGATTTGGGGGGTTGTGGGGAGGCATCTGCCTCCTTTCCCTTTAAGGCTATGTCTTAGGGTGTTTCAAGCCTTACCTTCCATTGTGTAGGTGCGTGTGTGTGTGCTTGATCGTGTCCAACGCTTTGTGACCCCATGGATTGTGGCTTGCCAGGCTCCTCTCTGTTTGTGGGATTTTTCAAGCAAGAATACTGGAATGGGTTACCATTTCCTCCTCCAGGGGATCTTCCCAACCCAGGGATCAAAGCTGCGTCTCCTTTATCTCCTGCATTAGCAGGCGAATTCTTTACCACTGAGCCACCTGGAAAGCCCCTGCCTTCCACTGCCAATGTTAATTCTGCCCAACATTGAGACTTCTGCTTCTGGCTTCTCTGTGCTCTTCCAGCACTTCAGTATTCTTTCTATTCCCAACCTAGATAGACAATTGGCAAGCCCTCTTCCTCTCAACTTCTTTTAATCTTCCTCTCTTGAGTGTGAGACTTCTATACTTAGGAGTTCTAAAAGCTAGATTTTCAGGCCACTCAGTACTGGTTGACACTCCTTTCTCCTCCTGTGTCTGTGAGGCACACATGTGATCTGGCTGGAGAAGAAACGCTAGGGAAGAATTTTTTTTACGAGAGCAACTTGTGAGTTCTAAAGTAAAAACTTGGCTTCAGACTGAGTTGAGATTTTTCTCGTCTTTGAGAATGAGTGATCCTGTGTGCTCAGTGATATCACTGCCGTGCTTGCTGTCATCAGATCCTTAGGCTATTTAATCTCTTGGTCACTCATCAGCAGCTTGGGCTGTTCTATTTTTCCTTTGATGTGTGTATCTTCCCACAGTTCAAACCAGGATTTTCTGGACTCATTTTGATATTCCTTCCTCTTTTCCCATCCCTGAGAGTCTTACTCCTCTTTCTTTTAGTTCAGAGTTAATTTGTGTTTCATCTTCTCTATGCTTTTTGGGTGGAATGAGCTCTTGAGAGCCAGATTATCCTGTCTTGATTTAGGCTGAGGAAAGATACATTTCATTTGGAGGGCTTCTTTCTCGCCTTCTATTCTTCTCTATTCTTGTAATGTCTTCCCTGATGCATCTCATTTCTCTCAGCTTTGGGATTCCAGGCGAGGCCAGGGCTGAACAGCTCTATACCCAGAGTTTCTGTCTGTTCCAGGTCAGCTCAGCCTTCCCCTCCAGCCATGTAACCACATTGGCGGCACTCTGGGAGAACGCCAAAGTCCTCAGTTGTCCATCTTGGGGTCAAAGGTATCAGAAGGTCTGCTCTGCCCAGGCTTGTTAGAGTCTGAAGGAAGCTGTGACTTCACCTCTGTTCCTCAGGTTATCAGAACTTTTGTAATGGGCTTCTCAGCCTCAGATGGTAAAGAATCTGCCTGCAATGCAGGAGACCTGAGTTCAATCTCCTTGGGTTAGGAAAATCTCCTGGAGAAGGGAATGGCAGCCCACTCCAGGATTCTTGCCTGGAGAATCCCGTGGACAGAGGAGTCTGGTGGGCTACAGTCCATGGGGTCGCAAAGAGTCAGACACGACTAAGTGACTAACACTTTCACTTTCCCAGGGGGAGCAGGACACTGTCTTTACGCCTCCCCAGAAGTGCTTTTTATACTCTGCCATGGGATGTGTTTCTGTAAGCTTTATAGATCCCCCACAATGCCTAGAATAGTTGCAAAAAGATGTTGCTCAATCTGTGTTTGATGAATAAATGAATGAATCAAATTAGTGGGATTTATTTTGGCGCTTGAGTTCCGCTTTGGTTCGAGCCCAGATTGGTTCACGTATAGCATTTCCATAGATCTAGCTTTGCAGCCTTCATTATTGAAAATGTTATTGTAATAGTAATTTAAGAAACTTCATAAAAAATATAGATGCTGATATAAATATAGATGCCTGTATAATTAAAAGCTGGGGTCTTCTGTTTTTAACATTTTGCAAAACCCAGTTTCTATCTGTTTTGAGAAAAGGCCAGACATGGAAGGTCTGCTAGGCTCATGTCAGACCAGGACAGTACTAACAACTTAGCCACTGTTTGTGGTTGAACCGGTAGAGGGAGGTCAACTGTGGAGTTTTGATGTTGCTTCCCTGACTGAAGACTAATTAATGTTATTAAATGGTTAGATTACTTAATACAAAAGAAGAATAGAATCTTCCTTACATAGACTGACTGCACATTGAGAGTCAGTCTCTTTCTGTATGCAGACTGAAGAAAGATTATTTTAATTTTTAAGACTTCTTTCTTGCCTTTCTACTCCTTATTCTGTTCTCAAGCTGTTGTTGACAGGATCTAGGTTTTCCCAAATGGGACAACTTGAAACACAAATGAACTCATGCTCAAATGAAATATATGAGAAAAGAGAACAGTTCTCAAATGTATTTTGGTGATTAGCCATCAAGCCAGGAGAGAAAGGGCAGCAGTTGGCTGGAAATCATCCGTATGAAATCTGCATTCATTTAGCATCCTTCTTTATCCATATGTCACTTTCCTGTTTTAATCGAAAAAGTAAAACAAGTAAACACTTTTAAGCATGCACTTTTTTGAGGGTGAAAAGATTTAGTCTTAAGATTATGCACAGTATTCATACAAGAGAATTTTGAAATATTTTAGAAGCAAATGAAATTAGTTGCAAATCCTTTACAGACTGAAGTGATGTGTACAAATAAATAAAACGAAGAGAGGTTTCTCTAGTCATCTTTGGGAGATAAAAAGAGTACATTTAGAGGGATTGAATGAATAACATTTTTATGAGAGGTTTATGAAACACTGCAGCTTTTAATTTGGATGCTGATGTACTTGGAAAAGAGAAAAGATGTCACCAAGAGAAAAGATGGAACAAAATATGACTCATATTATTTTTTTGTCTTTTTTTTTAGTTTAAATAAATTGAATAAAAAACTTCATCCTGAAAAACTGTGACTCATAGTGTGCTAAAGAGCCTTCAGAGGTTATTTTGTCCAGTCTCTATTTTATACAAAGAAAATTGGTGCTTAGAGACATTGAGTGACTTGCCCAATGTCACCCAGTAACTTAATGGCACATCCTGGGGTTGAATCTAGTCTCCTCTTAAATAAACCAATATTCCAGTAGTGTTATGATTCCCCAGCCCCCATTTACCTAGGTAAAGGTTTGGGAGAATCCAAAATGCTCCAACTGAAGACACAGAGAATTGCAGAATAATTTGCAATTCCCTGACCTTGCTTTGCAATTGCGGAGTGTGCAGCTCATTTTATTTAAAATATACTAGTCTCTAATGGATAGTTTTATGGCAGACTTATATTTAAAAATTTTTGTGTTAGACCTTTGGAAAGGAGGGGGTGTTCCCAAGGTCAATGTCAATGCAGTTTCCTTGGACAGGCTTTGGCTGTAATTAAAATTTTCAGACTCTATTCTGCATTAAGATCCATGTGAAACCAGGGCATTTTAGCATCATTATCCCACTATTTTGGTAGTTAAAAATTTGAACACTTATTTGATTATCCTGGCACGTATCTCTGTGAACATATATCTAGTTGACAAACATTATTGTATTTAGTTCTTTCTGAAAGTCTTTTTAAGCTCTTAGCTTTTTTTTATTTTATAAAGCTTTGTTTGTGTCTCCTGAAGATTTACCAATTTTTGCTGACCATTTGTTGCCTAAGTTTTTTTCTTCTACCCTTTTGGCTAAATGAATAGATTTTATTCTATATAGTCCTCTGACCCTTTTCAGACTTTGCTATTTGATTTTGAGTGGGCAGAGATTTTCTCTAAGGATTAATTCATTTTTAATTGTGGTAAAACAGAGACAAAATTTAACATTTTGCCTATTTTTAAGTGTACAATTCAGTGGCATTAAGTACATTCACAGTTTATGCAATGTTGTGTAGCTTGTAATGGTTAATCATCTTCAGAACTTTTTCATCATCCCACACAGAAATTCTGTGCCCATTAAATAACCACTTGCTATTCTTCTCTCCCCTCAGCCCTTGGTAACTTCTATTTCACTTTCTGGATCCATGAATTTGGCTAGTCTAGGCACCTCATCTCAGTTGCTGCTACTGCTGCTAAGTCGCTTCAGTTGTGTCCGACTCTGTGCGACCCCATAGATGGCAGCCCACCAGGCTCCCCCATCCCTGGGATTCTCTAGGCAAGAACACTGGAGTGGGTTGCCATTTCCTTCTCCAATGCATGAAAGTGAAAAGTCAAAGTGAAGTCGCTCAGTCGTGTCTGACTCTTCGCGACCCCATGGACTGCAGCCTACCAGGCTCCTCCGTCCATGGGATTGGCTTATTTCTCTTAACACAATTTTTTTTTCTTTTAAAATTAATTTTATTGGAGTATAGTTGCTTTACAATGTTGTGTTAGTTTCTGCTGTACAGCAAAATGAATCAGCCATACATATACATGTATCCCCTCCATTGTGGACTTCTTTCCCATTCAGGTCACCACAGTGAATTAAGTAGAGTTCCCTGTGCTATGCAATATGTTCTCATTAGTTGTCTATTTTATACATAGTATCAGTAGTGAATATGTGTCAATCCTAATCTCCCCTTTCCTTCTTGGTATCCATATATTTGTTCTCTACATTGGTGTCTTTATTTCTGCCAGCACAATGTCTTCTATTAATTAATTAGTATTTGTTTATTTTTATGAAACTATTGTTGATTTACAATATTGTGTTAGTTTCCGGTATATAGCTTCAGATTCTTTTTCTTTTAGAGGTTATTACAAAATATTGAATATAGTTCCCTGTGTGATACAGTGAATCCTTGTTCATCTATTTTATATAGTAGTTTGTATCTGTTAATCCCATACTCCTACTTTATCCTTACCCCCTCCTCACTTTCCTTTTTGATAACCGTAAGTTTGTTTTATATGTCTATAAGTCTCTTTCTGTTTAGCACAATATTTTTAAGGTTCATGTGTATTGTAGCCTATTTCAGAATTTTATTCTTTTTTTAAGGCTACTTAGTACTTTATTTTGTGTGTATATGTATATATTTATCTACATATCCCCAGATGGCACCATGGTAAAGAATCCACCTGCCAATGCAGGAGACACAGGAGTAGAGGGTTTGATCCCTGGGCTGGGCAGATCCCCAGAAGTAGGGAATGGCAACCCAGTCTAGTATTCTTGCCTGAAAAATTCCATGGACAGAGGAGCCTGGTGGGCTACAGTCCAAGGGGTCACAAAGAGTCGGACAAAACTGAGCAACTGAGCACACACAGGAACATTGGCTACAGGTGTCTCTTTGAGTCCCAGCTTTTGATTCTTTTGTGTATATACCTATAAGTGAAATTGTTGGGTCATATGATAATTCTATTTTAACTTTTTGAGTTAAACACCAAACTGTTTTCCACCACTGCACTATTTTATATTCCTAACAGCAGTAAACAGGGATTCCAATTTCTCCATATCCTCACCTACACTTGTTATTTTCCTTTCCTTTTTTTTTTTTTTTATAAATAGCCATCCTAATGGGCATGGAATGGTATCTCGTTGTGGTTTTAATATGCATTTCCCTGACTAGTGATGTTCAGATCTTTTCATGTGTTTGTTGGCCATTTTATATCTTTTTTGGAGAAGTGTTCTCTCCAATCCTTTGCCCATTGTTCTGGATCAGGTTGCTTATATTTTTGTTGTTGAGTTATAGGAGTTCTTCAAGCATTCTTGATAGTAATCCCTTATCAGATGTAATTATTTACAAATATTTTCTCATTCTATGGGCTGTCTTTTCGCTCTCTTGATAGTGTCCTTTGTACAAAAGTTTTTAATTTTGCTGAAGTCCAGTTTATTTTTTCTTTTGTTTCTGCGTGAGGCTTACAGCGTGTTGAGCATCGGGTAGGCTGGTAACTGGATTTCAGCTGTGAGGTCAGGTGTGCAAGGATAGTGGTGCCTGGGTCTCCACAGCTGCGATCATCAGCCATAGATACTCGGTTCCACCTCGACCAGGGAGCACCTCTTACCAACCCTGGCGAGACGGCTGCTTAAAACCTGGCAGAGGACAAACAGGCCCTTCTCAGATCAATAACCCACTGTACCACCGGGCAGACCAGAAGTCACATGCCATAAAGCTGACAAGAAATGTCAGTGTGGATCTGGCCGAGTGTAAGCCGGTGCTGGAGAGGCAACGGCAGCCCTGTGGCTGTGACCTGCATCTTAATCCTGGCTGGGCTGTTTACTAGCTGTGTGATTATTCAATTCTCTGTGCCTTTTATATCGCAGGTAATATGGGAATAGGTTTGCCAAAATTCGTGAGTCCATACACATTAAGTGATTGGAGTAGTGCTTGAAGCACTTCTCCACCTTGTCTTTCTATGTTTATTAACTCTGCTTGCTTTCCCTTGGATTTATTCTCAGGTCCATCTCCGCGTGGTGATGAGATGACTCCCCTACTCTGCCCCTGCAGCTGCTGGCTAGCAGAATCCTTAAAGATTCTCAGAGTCTCCCCATCTCTAGTTTAATGGTGGGATACTGACTGGTCCTATTGGTTATGTGCCTGCCTCTTAGACCAGTCTCCATAATGAGTGTGACAACTTTTGGGTTGCATGCTCCTTCCTGTGACCTCCACAGAAGGGATATATGTATACAAATGTATAGATGCCTGCACTTTCCATTCATGACTAAAAAGATGCATTTAAAATTTTGAGAGGAAGTATTTTTCCCTAGTCTGCTTATTAATTTTAAAAATCCATTTATTTGACTGCAACTGGTCTTAGTTGCAGCTCGAGGGTGGGGTCTTCAATCTTTGTTTGTGGTGTGCAGACTCTTAGTTGTGTCATGTGGGGTTTAGTTCCTGGACCAGGGATTGAACTCAGGCCCCCTGCATTGGGAGCATGGAGTCTTAACCACTTACCACCAGCTTATTAATTTACAGGTTGTTTAGACTACCTTAACTTCACCTGTAAGTCTTCAATTCTATTGGAGATGTTTTATATAAAATAAATAGTGGTCATTAGGCATTGTTTTAGGTGCCAGCATAGTGACATTAAGGCTTCCCAGGTAGCGCTAGTGGTAAATAACCCACCTGCCAATGCAGGAGATGCAAGAGACTTGGGTTTGATTCCTGGGTCAGGAAGATCCCCTGGAGGAGGGCATGGCAATGTACTTTGGTATTCTTACCTGGAGAATCCCATGGACAGAGGAGCCTGCTGGCCTACAGTCCATAGGGTCTCAAAGAGTCGCACTTTACCTGCCAATGCAGGAGATGCAAGAGACTTGGGTTTGATTCCTGGGTCAGGAAGATCCCCTGGAGGAGGGCATGGCAATGTACTTTGGTATTCTTACCTGGAGAATCCCATGGACAGAGGAGCCTGCTGGCCTACAGTCCACAGGGTCTCAAAGAGTCGCACTTGACTGAAACAACTTAGCATGCACATATAGTGACATTAAAATGAAGGCTGTGTATGAGCTCTACCAGCCCAGCTTCTAAATTTAAGAGCTGAGGCTAGGTCAACTTCTGGATGGCTTTCTCAGGTCACTGGACTCACTCATTCTTTGGAGTCCCACTGCCCCTCATGTGTTGGGGTGTAATCTGACAGAAGAATAGTAGGTAATTACATGAGATCTGTGTTTTGACTCTCCATTGTCATACAAAATGTGTGATTTCTTATTTTGTCACAAAGCAAATACGACTATGATTGGTTTTGCACTTGATGTAGCATTTCTAGTGTATTATACTTCACGTTGAATCATGTTTGGGACAGTTAGAAAAATCAAAATGGCTTTAGAAGTTTTATTCTGACTATAAAAATGATAAAAGCTCTCTGTAAACAATTCAAGAAGTATGGGAAAGTATAAAGAAGAAAGAAAAATGGCCTCCCAATCTGTCACCCAGAGATAAATACTGCTAACATTTTGACAAATATCCTTCTGGATATCCTTCTGGGCGTTTCTCTGTGCATATATATTGTTACCTGTCTAAAAATGCAAGAATGAAGGCTGCATTTCCTCAAGTGCCTTCTGGAGCCCTTTGAAATGCTGGTATGATATATTGAGCATTTTCTACATGGACTCCTTAAAACAATGAAAAACAGTATTTGTCTACATATTTATTGATCTGTATATTTTTTTTCCTGTAGAAGCTACTGGGCTTCTTACAGAAGGATTGGCATATCAGTCTGATTTTCTAATTCCTTAATTTCTGCTTTTTTCCTATTGTAAGTCCTTCTTGTTTTCCTTGGGCTTTTGTTGTTCTTTTTCTAACTTCTGAGTCATACATTATGGCAACCTAAGTTGAGTCCTGTTTTCTGACCTTCCTTTAACCGCCGGAAGAAACTCAAGAGTTCACACTAAATAAACATCTCTCTGTTTTGATAACTCTTTAACTTGGTGTAGAGAGACAATGGGAAAGGCTGGTGACCTTTTCACATAGCTGGCTGTAACAGATGGGATTGCCATTTACTTGTGTTTTGGAAGCTCAAGGCAAATAACCGTAGCATCTGGGATGAGATCAGTTAAATTTAAGAATGGAAGAAAAGAATTTGGGTCTTTCTACAAGATGAAGATGTAACAGTTCGCTCTAAATGTCACCACCGAAGGAAATGTTACCCTCTGCAAAAACTTAGCAGTGCCGGCTCACCCAGCAGGCTTAACAAAATTTGGTGTGGATTGTAGACTGAAGGGCCTGATGTGCTTAGCAGAGTTTGGTGATTCCTATTACAACAGGAAGTTTCTGGAAATGATATTTCCTCTGCTGATGTACTTAGTGTGGCTGGTCTTTTCAGCCTGAGGTCCCGAAATCTCCAGCATAAAATCTGCCCTTCTAGGAGGACCAAGAGTTCAGATTGGAGTCAGGATCTGTGCTCAGTCACTATGAGCTGTGACCTTGTTGAGTCTCCTGCATCTCTGAGCCTTAGTCTCCTCTCCCAGAGTACAAGACAAGAGTTAAATTGGCTAATGCATGGAATACAGCACTGATTTTCGAACTATTGAATGGGGGCGTTGGCCAGTCGGACGAGGCACAGGTCACAGTGCTGAAGAGGGTCCTAGAAGCATCCTCTTATGTTTTTAGTTCTTGAAGAAAGGGGACATGGGAAGTTCTAGCAAGGGGAGCTCAGATAATCAGGGCAGTGGGGGCCTCTTAAGGGTGCTCAGCATAATGGCTGCTTGATAATGGATGAGATAGTATTTTCATATTCATTTAAATAAGAGTTTTTCATGTGGATATCTTAAAAGTCTTTATTAAATTTGTTATAGCACTGCTTCTGTTTTATGTTTTGGTTTTTTGGCCCTGAGGCACGTGGGATCTTAACTCCCCGACCAGGGATCTAACCCGCACCCTCTTATTCTAGAAGGGGAAGTCTTAACCCCTAGACCTCCAAGGAAGCCCTTTTAATATTTTAATAGCTAGCGTTTCAGCCTGTAAAAAAGCACTTTGTTTGGTATACAGTGAGCATTATGTACATGTAAGTTATGGTGGTTCCAGTTATTATTTAAAAACTAGAGAACATGATGATGACTATACATGTTCCTGCCCACAGACTTGTGCTCTCATTGTTAGACTTCTTGAAGGATGGTCATGAGTTATAAATAAGGAATATGGCCCAACATAGCTCTTTTTTTTTTTTGCCAGTGCCATTTCTTATTTAGTCTTCGGTTTCTATCAGGATCCTTTTTATCACCATGTTAGCGCTCCCCCTGAGGATCACTTCTCATTGACAGGAATCACTGAATATTCAGTACCTCGGATGTGCTCAGCACTATGTTAGCACGTGGGCTCTGGTCTTTATCCTCAGAGTCCTGAAAAACCTCTTTGATGGCTTCCTTTGATTCTTTTAAAGCCTTCGGTGGCTCCCAATAAACTCTGGATTCTCCTTCAAAATCCCCAGTGTTATCCTCTGGCACTCTTCATATTACCAGACATTTTCACACTGGACAGAATGTTCCACGTTGTATTTTATTTATTTGTGGCTGCGCTAGGCCTTTGGTGCAGCACACAGACTGTGGCTGCGAGCTGGCTTCCTCCAGCTGCAGTGAGCAGGGGCTGCTCTCTAGCTGCGGTGCATGGGCTTCTCATCGTGGTGGCTTCTGTTGTTTCGGAGCATGGGCTCTAGGGTACACAGGCTTCAGTGGCTGTGGTGCACAGGCTTCGCTGCCCAGCAGCATGTGGGATCTTAGTTCCTGGACCAGGGATGGAACCCGTGTGGGATCTTAGTTCCTGGACCAGGGATGGAACCCGTGTCTCTTGCATTGGCAGGTGGATTCTTAACCACTGAACCAGTAGGGGAGTCCCAGTCCCACATTCTTGACTAATGAGACTATTTGTCCCTCTTCTCCAACCAATTAGGTAACTTCCTGCCTCCTTGACTCTTATAATTTGTCCATGTGGCATATCTTCCCCCGTCAGTCTTCACCTGCCTGGCCTCTTCATGTTTCCTGAAAATGCCATGAGAGTTTCTGATCTTTGCTCAAGCTGCCTTCTCTATAGAATACTTTTCTCCATGCCTCTCTGTCATCTCTCCCCTTCTTCTAACTCCCCCAACCTTGTAATTATATCCTCTATAGAATTTTTTGGCATTGTTAATTTGCACCATTAATTTGATACCTGATATTACTTTGGTTTTACATCTTTTGAAAACTTAGGTCCTACATAATTTTCATAATTGTATTATATGCTCCTGGAAGGTGCTTTGCATCTGTACATCAAGCATCCATAATGAGAATGCAGTAAATATTTGTGGATAGTAGTGATGATGAATCCACTGTTAGTTCTGAGTAGGGGATTTACATGTCCAATGCAAGGGAGGCAGGAGAGATTTTGCAGCAATGTACAGAATGAATAGGATTAAGAGAATTTGGAAAACAAGAGACCAGCTAAAAGTCTGTTGAAGTAATTCATGCCAGGGCAAAGGTAATGGCACTGGGAATGAGGAGGATGAAACCAATCTTAGAGCCATTTGTAAGAGAAAACCTGCAAGATAATAGTACAGATTCCATTCAAGGGATAAAAAGTAGACTCAGAAATAAGTCCTGAGGTCTTTTGTTTATAGAAAAAAAAAAGTGACAGATAACAGGAAAATTTGGGTGCAGAGATAGTTTTGCTTTGTACATGTTGAATTTGAGAGGGCTCACAGACAAGTAAGAGCTGCAGAATAGAGTTAAAAATTGTAGGTAAGGACTTCCTTGGTGGACCGGTGGTCAAGACTCTGCCTTCCAAAACAGGGGATGGGAGTTCAGTCCCTGTTTGGGGAACTAAGATCTCACATATTGCACCTTGTGGCAAAACAAACAAACAAAAACCCACCATAGGTATTGGTAAGGCCATTCAGAGAAAGAATTAATAGAAAACTAGGAGAAGGCGATGGCAACCCACTCCAGTATTCTTGCCTGGAAAATTCCATGGACAGAGGGGCCTGGTAGGCTGCAGTCCATGGGGTCTCGAAGAGTCGGATAGGACTGAACGACTTCCCTTTCACTTTTCACTTTCATGCATTGGAGAAGGAAATGGCAACCCACTCCAGTGTTCTTGCCTGGAGAATCCCAGGGACGGCGGAGCCTGGTGGGCTGCCGTCTGTGGGGTTGCACAGAGTTGGACACAACTGAAGTGACTTAGTAGTAATAGGTGGCACTAGTGGTAAGGAACCCGCCTGCCGATGCGGGAGACATAAGAGACGCGGGTTCAGTCCTTGGGTGGGGAAGATCCCCTGGAGGAGGGCATGGCAACCCACTCCAGTATTCTTGCCTGGAGAACCCCATGGACAGAGGAGCCTGGCGGGCTACAGTCCATAGGGTCACAAAGAGTTGGACATGACTGAGGTGACTTAGCACGCATGCATACAAAGAAGAGTAGAAGCCCAGGGACCGAGCCAAGGATCAATCAAGAACAGGACACAGAGAGAGAAGGGGCTGGGAGAAGACATGGGAAGAGGCTGAACCTAGAAAGCACAGTGTCATGGAAACCAGCAGAGGACAGTGTGAAGATGGTTGGGTAGTCAGATTCTATTCATACTTGTGGAGAATGAAGAACAGCAGACCATGAGAAAAGACAGGACCTGGGGTGGGGATTCACCTATTTGTGGGGGGTGGGGGGGAGGAACTTTAGTAGGACAGAAGCTGGCCTATGAGAAAAGGGTAGATATGAATGAGAGGAAACTGATTTTTTTAAAAAAATTATTTATTTGGTTGTGCTGTGTCTTAGTTGTGGCATGTGGGATCTTTATATTGAGGCATGTAGGATCTAGTTCCTTGATCAGGGATCAAAGCCACGTCTCCTGCATTGGGAGCAGGGAGTCTTAGCTACTAGACCTTCAGAGATAGTCCGTAGAGGAAACTGATTTAAACCACAGTCTTATCTAGTTATTGCTGATAAAAGGGAAATGTATTGAGAGCATGGAGGAATATTGCATGGAACCTGGGGTTAGGTTCTGCAGCCAGGCTGTATCAGAGTCTGGGGCAGGAACTTGACAGCCAATGGTCAGCTTCATTCTTTGTTCTCTCCACAGTATTTCTTTAAGTACTCCGGTATGTGCATAACCAAAGCTCCTGGATTTGAGTATCCTCAGTTCAAGTCAGGAGTTCAGATGTGATTATGGATACCCATTATCTGATAAGCTGTGGTCGGACATAACTGACGTGACATAACTGACATAGCAGCAGCAGCAGGGCCAAAGGGTCTTAACACAAAAATGAGGATGAAGGGGTCCAGCCTGTGGGTGGGGAGGAAGTTTTCAGGAAAAAGGGTGTTGACTCTAACTGAAGAGTTAGATAGCAAAAGGAGGAGCAAACCAAGAGTAACAAAGGGAAACAGCATCAAATACATAGGCTTAAGGTGGAAAGAAATGTGTGTTCCATGGCAGGAGAGATGGGATCCTTATAAAGGAACAGCTTAGAAAAGGAGGTAATTAGGAGTCCCGGAGAAGGGAAGATTATATGGAATCTAGTGAATAAGTAGAGGGGCTCACTTCCAGGAGAAGAGAGGAAATGTTTAGTCTGGTGCTAGGAAGATAAAAAAAAACAAAAAGTGATATGTTAATGTAAAGAAGGGGAAAGTAAGATTCCTATTAGAAATCTGTGGTAGACATATTCTGCCCTCCTCCCCCAAAGATGTCTTTATTCTAGTCTTTAGAAACTGGGAATATGTTACATTACATGACACAAGGACTTTGTCAATGCAATAAAGTTAAGGATCTTGAGAAGGGGATGTTCTCCTGAGTTATCTGCGTGGGTCCAGTGTAATCTTTATAAGAGGGAGGCAGGAGATCGGTGTTAGAAGAGGAGATGTGAAAATGGAAGCAGAAGGCAAAGAAAAGGGGAGGGAGGGAGAGAGAGAATAATTTGAAGATGCTGTGCTGCTGGCTTTGAAGATGAAGGAAGGGGCCACCAGCCCAGGAATGTGGGTGATCTCTAGAAGCTGGAAAAGGCAAGGAAACAGGCTCTCCCATAGAACCTCCAGAAAGAATACAGCCCAGCTTACATCTTGATTTTAGGAATTCTGACTTCAATAACTATATGATAATAAATTTGACCTATTTTAAGCTGCAAAGTTTGTGGTAATTTGTAACAGCACAATAGGAAACTAACACAAATTCTTAGTCTCTTCTGACAAGTGCGTGCATGCTTAGTGGCTTCAGTTGGGTCTGACTCTTTGAGACCCCATGGACTGTAGCCCACCAGGCTTCTCTGTCCATGGGATTCTCCAGGCAAGAATACTGGAGAGGATTGCCATGCCCTTCTGCAAAGGATTTTCCCAATGCAGGGATCAAACCTGAGTCTCCTGCATTGCAGATGGATTCTTTACCCTGTGCCACCGGGGAAGCCTAGTAGAGGGCAGACCATAGAATCTGGATGATAATGATAGAAATAAAGTGCTAAAATAAGCATTAGAACTTATTGAGGGTTTGCTGTATGCTCAGGCACTGTAATAAGTGCTTTACATAAATTAAGTAAATAAATAAATAAGCTTTACATAAATAAAGTATCATGAAATATTCTCAATAACTCCCTAAAATAGGTGCTATTATGAGCACTATTTAGTAATTAGGAAACTGACCTATTGGAAGGTTAAGTGATTTGCCTACTGCTATACATAGTGGCTCAATCAGTAAAGAATCTGCCTGCAATGCAGGAGACTCAAATATGATCCCTGAGTCAGGAAGATCTCCTGTAGAAGAGAGGGCTACCCACTCCAGTATTCTTGCCTGGGGGATTCCATGGACAGAAAAGCCTGGCGGGCTATAGTCCTTGGCTTGCAAAGAGTCAGATACTACGGAGCGACTAACACACAGACCGACAGACAGACAGATAGACAGACAGACAGACACACACACACAGTAATATCAGTGCTGGGACTTGAACCCAGTAAGTCTGACTCTGAGGTCTATGCCCAAGTTCTATGATGGACATGATGAGGTGGGTCTACTCTTTGAATCTCATTTCTGAAGGCTTGTGTCTGGGGTTGGAATCAGATGAAGGCCTGACACTGGACACTACCCGGCCTCCAGCACACATTACTCTAGCAAATGAACTCGTAGTCCAGTATGCATTAGGGTTAGGGCTGGGATAACTTCACTTTCTCTTCTCTCTCATCTTCAATAATCTCTACTCTTAACTTCTACGCCAGCTCATATGATTGTCTTTTTCCTGAACATCTACTTCTCCAGCTTCTCTTTGAAGAGCCAAATAATGGAAGCCGGATAATAGCCAAAGCTTTTCTAAGGGTCAGATTTAAAAACAGAGTAGATTAAGTTATACATTCCTCTTTGAGTCAAACACCTAATACATGCTAATAACCTTTCTGTGGAAAGTATTTTGATTAGCTTGAGCTTCTATAACAAAATACCCCACTGAAAGACTGATTTCAACAGCACACATTTATTTCTTACACTCTGGAGACTGACTGAGAAGTCTGAGGTCAAGGTGCTGGCAGATTTGGTTCTTGGTGAGAGTCCTCTTCCTGGCTTGCAGGTGACCTTTCTTCTCCCTGCATCCTTAGGTGGTGGAGAGAGCGAGCTCTGGCCTTTTTCTCTTCATATAAGGTCTCATGACTTCATCTAAATCTAATTGCCTCCCAAAGGTCCCATCTCCAGATACCATCATGCTGCTGCTGCTGCTAAGTCGCTTCAGTCGTGTCTGACTCTGTGCGACCCCATAGACAGAAGCCCACCAGGCTCCCCCGTCCCTGGGATTCTCCAGGCAAGAACACTGGAGTTGGTTGCCATTTCCTTCTCCAATGCATGAAAGTGAAAAGTGAAAGGGAAGTCGCTCAGTCGTGTCCGACTCCTAGTGACCCCATGGACTGCAGCCTACCAGGCTCCTCCATCTATGGGATTTTCCAGGCAAGAGTACTGGAGTGGGGTGCCATTGCCTTCTCCTAGATACCATCATACTGGGGCTTAAACTTCAGTGGATTTTGGGATGAGGACACAAAATAACAAAGATATAACAAAGTCCATAACAAAGGTATCTTTAGTAACTGCGAAGAAGCACTTGTAATCTAAGTGATTTCAGGGTTGAAGTTGCATAGTATCTATAGGATGCAACCTAGACTGCTACTCAAGTTCAATTAACTCAGCAAGGTGGTAACTAAATGAGGACTGTTAGAAGGATATTCCAGACCATTTGTATTGCTATTTCCAATTCTCTACCCTTGAGAGCCTCACAGAGAAGGTCATTTGGACCTTGAAAGTCATTGACCAAAAATAAAACTCAGACACTATGATGCATTATGCATGCTGCGAAAGGTAATGTTAAGTTACACTTACGTGCTCCTCACTCCAATTGTATTCTGAGATCAATGCCAGGCCCTTTGGGAGTACAGAGAATGAGCATGAGTTCTCTGGTTTCAAGCAATCCTTTGAATAGAAGCTTCTGGTTTAGAACTGAAGAGGGCTAAGGGTAAACATTTAGCCCCCCCCACACACTTTTTTTTCATTTCTAAATTAATTAATTAATTAATTTTAATTGGAAGCTAATTACTTTAAAATATTGTTATGGTTTTTGCCATACATTAACATGAATCAGCCACGGGTGCCCATGTGTTTCCCCATCCTAGTTTGCTTTTGGAAACTTTGAGAGACAAATTGTTGGACATATCATGATTCCAACAGCACAGAGCAGATGAGTTTGCACTGGGAGGCAGCGTGAAACTGTCCTTACCTCTTGGGCTGTGCACTTCACACACTCCAGTTTGAGTTAGGCTCTATCACTTACTCATTTCATGAAGCTAGGTATGTTGTTCAGTCTCTCTGAGCTTCTCACCTATAAAATGAGTCTAATAATAGTGGAATCCTTCTTGCTCAAGGGTATGTTTTTCCTTGAGCGCTGTACTTAATTATATAACAACAATGTATCTTGCTCGAGGACATGTTTCTCTTTCTTAACAAGAACCTTCTAACTAATCCTGCTTTCCTAAGATGTATGTTATGGGAGTGGGTCTGGTAAGACCTTCCTATTGTTGGTTCAGTTCAGTCAGTTCAGTCGCTCAGTCGTGTCCAACTCTTTGCGACCCCATGAATCGCAGCATGCCAGGGCTCCCTGTCCAAAACCAACTCCCAGAGTTCACTCAAACTCACGTCCATCGAGTCCGTGATGCCATCCAGCCATATCATTCTCTGTCGTCCCCTTTTCCTCCTGCCCCCAATCCCTCCCAGCATCAGAGTCTTTTCCAATGAGTCAACTCTTCGCATGAGGGGGCCAAAGTACTGGGGTTTCAGCTTTAGCATCATTCCTTCCAAAGAACACCCAGGACTGATCTCCTTCAGAATGGACTGGTTGGATCTCCTTGCAGTCCAAGGGACTCTCAAGAGTATTCTCCAACACCACAGTTCAAAAGCAGCAATTCTTTGGTACTCAGCTTTCTTCACAGTCCAACTCTTACATCCATACATGACCACTGGAAAAACCAACTGAAAAAGTATATAAGGCCTTATTAAGACTGGCAAGTGGGGCAGCCTCTGCTCCCTTCTGATGCCTATGACGGAAACTTTCTCTGTTCTTTTTTCACTGTAATAACACTCTGCTACACACACACACACACACACAAAATAGTGGAATCCTTGTGAGGATTAAATGAGATCATCTATGTTAAGTGATTATAATAGAGCATTAAGAAAACACTCAGTAGATTTAGTTGTCTTTATTATAAGCAAGAAGGAATCAATGCCACAAATATACTGGTAGTTCTTGGGCTTGGAAGCTTCTTGATGCAATATTATTTAATTATTCTTTGAGTTCCTCCATTATTAATAGGAATTGCAAAACACAGGATACCCTGTACAAATACAGAACATCCAGTTAAATTTGAATTTCAGATAAACAATGAATACTTAGTATAAGTATGCCCCAAATATTGCATGGGACATAATTATAATAAACATTATTTGTTGTTTGCCTGAAATTCAATTTCATCAGGGAATCCTGTATTTTATCTGGCATCCCTAGTAGCCTTGTGACTTAAGGCAAGTTATTTCTGTGGGTCTCAGTTTGCTCCTCTGTTAAATGGGTGATTAAATGGATTGCTAAATGTAAAGCACTTAGAACAGTGGCTTATAGTAAGTGCTATTTGAATTATTAAAATAATTATTACCATTCAGGTGAGGGTTGTACCTGAATAATGCTAGGTTTCTGGGGTTAAGTCATAGAATCATAATATTGAGGACTCAAGTGACATTTTATAAAAAAATTACATGCTCACTGCTATTTCATTTAGCACCCATTTGGGATTGTTTTTAAAATGTAACTTTCAAATGAAATCAAAAGAGACTCCATCCTCATCATAGGCCCCTTTGACTTTAATGATTTTCACTCTCCCATAAATACTTATGACAGGATTGACACTCATCAAGGAAAATTCAATACTCACTCTCCATCTTCCTAGTTTTGCCCTCTGGAGCAGAGTTGAAATGAAATTCAGTTTCCTCCTTTTGCTCAAGTCGCAGAAGGTTTTTCTGAAGAGTTATTTAGAAGTTTCAAACCAGTTCAAAACTGTTTCTTAAATAGAGGCCTCTGGCATTGAGAAAGTTTTAGATGAAAGACTCTGAATCTGAGGTATAGCTGTGGTTCTGATGGGGGGAGGTGTTTATTTATTAATTTAACCCAGATATTGTATTTCAAATTCGTCAGAGGTTCATACTTGCTGTTACTATTATTATTTTCTATCAGAGTCTTAACTAGTTAAAACTAGTAGTTATACATGTCTTTGATCTGAGAAAGTAGCTCAACTAAAATGATTTCTTTCCACTTGAAGTAGCCCTCCAACCCCTTATTCTTCCTGAACTCCACTGGTCAAAGTTCTGCTTTTCTTTCCAGAGTCTAATAAATTCTGCTTCCTTGAGGGCATCTCCAAGTCCTGCCAGAATTAATCTTTATGAGACCATTTGTCATAAAGAAATAATCTTTATGAGAACATGTATAATGTACATCCTCAGATGCTGGATGTACTCTCCGTTAGGAGGAGGGACGGAGACCATGTGTAATTCGTTTTGGAATTCCCTGTGATGCCTTACAGGTAGTAGACCGCTCAATAAATATTTGTGGTATTGAACTGAAAACATGTGAGCCTTTAGTAGGACTTCAGTGTAACAACCAAAGGCTCATATTTTCACAAATATTCACCTTTGGAAACCAATCTGAAGGAGCTGCTTTCACTAGAATTGGCGAAATTAAAATATGGAAGAAAATAGATATTTTATTTCAAGTCCAAAGCACTATTCCAATTACAGTCTTAAGATAGGTTAAGGAAATAAGTGCTTTGATGGAAATTCTCTGTGTTATTAATGAGAGGATTCCCTTTATTCCTACCGGAAGGAGAAGGGTGTTACCTATGATGTGGATAATGGCTGGCTGGTATTAAGGCTCTAAGCCAATGTAAAAGGACTGGAACTCTCACTGGGTAGGTTGCTTTCCATTTGCTGCTCCACTCACTTTCTGCCCTCAGGCCCAGGAGGCTGACCTTCTCAGATTGCATCTCCTTCGTTCACCTGCCTGCAGCCTTCTAGGTGGGTTTCGCCAGTAGAAAGCACCAGCTGATCAGGAAGAAGAGGTGGCTGCTAAGTCACTTCAGTCGTGTCCGACTCTGTGTGACCCCATAGACGGTAGCCCACCAGGCTCCCCCGTCCCTGGGATTCTCCAGGCAAGAACACTGGAGTGGGTTGCCATTTCCTTCTCCAATGCATGAAAGTGAGAAGTGAAAGTGAAGTCGCTCAGTCGTGTCCGACTCAGCGACCCCATGGACTGCAGCCCACCAGGCTCCTCCGTCCATGGGATTTTCCAGGCAAGAGTACTGGAGTGGGGTGCCATTGCCTTCTCCAGAAGAGGTGGGGGAATTCTTTTTCTGTTTCTTCCCTGTTTTTACATTGTATCACAGGCAGCAACGGGGATTCCTCCACAATAACAACTCCTTCTGGGCCCCTTCTCTGTAACTGCTTTAGCTCTCCTAGGTCTCATGGGAGGGAATAGGTCCTTCACCATTGCTAACCTCTGGTGCTTTAACAACTCTGTTTCCTAACCTCTGCCTTCACCTCTGTGACAAGTCCTTTCATTCATCTTTGTTTATTTGAAATATCCGGAGTTGATGTTTTTATTGTTGTTACAGTCACACCATCCAAAGCAAACACTTAATAAAAGATTAAATGCTTCTAAGCAAAGACTTAATATTTTTATTTATAGGAGCTTTTAAAATTATTTTCTTTCTGTTTAAATTGGAATATAATTGCTTTACAATGTTGTGTTTCTGCTGTACAATGAAGTGAATCAGCTGTATATATACATAAATCCTCCACCTTGAACCTGCCCTCAACCCCACACACCGGTTTAGGTCATCGCAGAGCACCAAACTGAGCTCCTGGTGCTGTACAACAGCTTCCCACTAGCTGTCTGTTTTACGCATGGTAGGTTATTTATATCGGTGCTATTCTCTCAATTTGTCCCACCATCTCCTTCCCCCACTGTGTCTACAAGTTTGTTCTCTGTGTCTGTGTCTCTATTCCTGCCCGGAGACTTAACGTTCTTCACCTAGTAAGTCTTCATGAGGTCCCTCCTATGTCCCAAACCCTTCCTTTGGGGATGGCAGAATAGGTAGTAGAGAGGAAAATATTGTTTGGATGTTTTAAAATATGATACCATACTTTGTGTATTTCATTCCATAACATTTTTTGCTTCAAAATTATGATTGTGAGGTTCATACTTGTTTGTCTGTGTAGCACTAGTTCATGTCATTTTCATAACTTCTTCATTCTCCTGATGATGGATATTTTGGTTGTTACAAGTGTTTTTTTTTCCTACTACAATTAATGCTAGCAATGACAGTAATTTCTGTACGCCTGTTTCACTCATTCAGTAAATCAGAGCCTCTTCTCTGCCTATATTGCAGTATCACTTACAACGACATTTTTAAAGCATTTTCCAGTTTACAAAATGCCTTTAAATCTATTAAAGCCTCTCTCATTGACAGAGACTAGGCTTATGCTGGGGTTTTCTGGGTCTCAAACCAAGGCTCATTACAGTGCTTTATGCTATGAAACCTCTTTATGTTTATAAACACTTTCACCAATGTGAAATAACATCATCACTGCTGAAAAGTACCTTTTGCAGTAGCTCAAAGCCCACTTGTTCTTTCTGTTTATCTTTCAAATAAGGTTTCAGATTCTACTGCTAAAGTTTCCCAAACCAAAGTATTACAAAAAATTTTCAATTTTCCATCCCGGGGTAAAAAATAGTTCCTTGCAATAACCTTGGCATTGCTGCCTTGTCAATGTGGCTTTTTAGTGAGTTTCTCTATAATCAAGATTTCCATGGATTTTTTTTTTTTAGTTGAGTTTTTACAACTATAAAATTAGTACAAGATTGTTATATAAGGATTTGGAAACTGTAAATGCAGAAAGAAGAAAAACTCACCCAGAAGAGAGCACTGTTATCATTGTGATACATTTCTTTCCAGTTTTTTTTTTTTTTTTCAATATGTTTATATAGTTGGGCTTGTGCTGTTGATCCAGTTTTGTACCCTGCATTTTCCACTTAACTTGATAATGTAAGCTTTCCCTCTATGGACTTTTAGTGGCCAAAATTTACCCAGAAAGGAAGTCTGTGTCTCTAAGGAAGCCTATTCTCAGAAAGGAAAAAAATTCTGTTCTTTACAGGGTTATGGGAAAAACGCCTCTGGTGGTTCAAGCTGTCCCTGAATAACTCTTTATTAAATGTGCAAGTCAACTTTCATGTTCTGTTGGAGTTTGGTTTCCATGAAGATAATGGTTGGAGTAAATAAAATATGTAAAATGTGTGTATATACCTCATGTGTGTACACGTGTGGGTACATATGTGTATTATGTGACTAGATGTTTATACATACACATTCACACACATAGACACACACCCCTTAAGGAAGAAGTTGTATAAAGACAGATATACCTACCACATTACTATTATTTTAGTATTTTGAAGTCATCTTTTTATGATTCTATGTTATCTTAATCTCAGGCTTCTTTCAGGAAGTGAAGTGAAGTGAAAGTCACTCAGTCGTATCTAACTCTTTGGGACCCCATGGACTATATCAGTTCAGTTCAGTCGCTCAGTCGTGTCCGACTCTTTGCGACCCCGTGGACTGTAACCTGCTAGGCTTCTCCGTCCGTGGGATTCTCCAGGCAAGAATACTGGAGTGGATTGCCATTTCCTTCCAGGCCAAAATACTGGAGTGGGTTGCTGTTCCCTTCTCCAGGGGATCTTCCCAACCCAGGGATCAAACCCAGGTCTCCTGCATTGCAGGTGGGTTCTTTACCAGTTGAGCCACAAGGAAAGCCCAAGAATACTGGAGTGGGAAGCCTATCTCCTCTCCAGTGGATCTTCCCGACCCAGGAATCGAACTGGGATTTCCTGCATTGCAGGCAAATTCTTTACCAGCTGAGTTACCAGGTAAGCCCTTCAGGAAGTGGGTGACATAAGTATTAACGACAGCTTGGAGTCCAAGTTAATTTGTTGTTGGAAGAACTAGTTATTCATTTCAGGAATTCTCCATTAGTGTAACAAGACAATCTCTACCCATCCACTGTTTTGTTTATGATGAAGCTAATTAAACAGATTTGAGTTTACAATGCAAATAATTGCAAATAATTAAGGTACACTATGCTTGTAGTATATGCAAAACGACTATCTTCTTAAAAATTATTTATTTTTAATTGGAGGATAATTGCTTTACAGGTTTGCATTGCTCTCTGCCATATATCAGCATGAATCAGCCATAGGTATACACATGTCCCCTCTCTCTTGAACTTTGCTCCCACCCCCACCCCATTGCACCCCTCTAGGTTGTCACAGAGCACCTGATCTGAGCTCCTTGCATCATACAGCAAATTTCCACTTGCTATCTATTTTACATATGGTAATGTATATGTTTCCATGCTACTCTCTCAAGTTGTCCCACTCTCTCCTTCCCCTACTGGGTCCACAAGTCTGTTATCTATGTCTTCATCTCTATTGCTGCCCTGCGAATAGGTTCATCAGTACCTTATTTCTAGATTCCATATATATGTGTTAATATATACTTTCTGACTGTTTCACTCTGTAGAACAGGCTCTAGGTTCATCCACCTCATTAGGACTGACTCAAATGTTTTCTTTCTGACTGCTTCACTCTGTAGAACAGGCTCTAGGTTCATCCACCTCATTAAGACTGACTCAGATGTTTTCTTTTTATGGCTGACCATTGTATATATGGACCATGACTTCTTTATCCACTCATCTGTTGACAAATCTAGGTTGCTTCCATGCCCTTGTTGTTCAGTTGCTAAGTTGTGTCCAACTCTTTGTGACCCCATGAACTGCAGCACGCAAGGCTTCCCTGTCCTTCACATCTTCCATGTCCTGCTGCTGCTACTGCTAAGTCGCTTCAGTCGTGTCCGATTCTGTGCGACCCCATAGACGGCAGCCCACCAGGCTCCCCCGTCCCTGGGATTCTCCAGGCAAGAACACTGGAGTGGGTTGCCATTTTCTTCTCCAATGCATGAAAATGAAAAGTGAAAGTGAAATTGCTCAGTCGTGTCCGACTCTTAGCGACCCCATGGACTGCAGCCTACCAGGCTCCTCTGTCCAAATAGTGCTGCAGTGAACATTAGGGTACATGCAAATCTTTCAGTTATGGTTTTCTCAGGGTGTATGCCCAATAATAGGATTGTTGGGTCTTATGGGAGTTCTAGTTGTACTTTTTAAAGTAATCTCTGTACTGTTCTCCATAGTGCTTGTATCATTTTACATTCTCACCAAGGGTGCAAGAGGGTTCCCTTTTCTTCACACCCTTTCCAGCTTTTATTGTTTGTATATACTTTTTGATGATGGCTGTTCTGATAAGTGTGAGATGATACCTCATTGTAGTTTTTATTTACATTTCTCTAATAATGAGTGATGTTGAGAATCTTTTCATGTATTTATTAGCCATCCAGAACAACTATCTGAAAATGGAATCGAGTTTCCTCAGATTCAGTGAACATGTTTATGATATAAACAGGAATCAAGTCAAGAAGTCTGCAAGGAAATTTTTTTTCATAATCCATCTTCAGCTTTTAAAAAAGTTACATCATAGTTGCCTATTTTAATTTATAATGTATGTAAGGGCATGAATTTCCCCAAGCAAGGTACAATATGCAATGTGAGGTTATGGAACAGATTATTTTTTGGAAATGTTTTTGAAGTGAAATGCTTTTGGAAAGTCATAGCTAATAATATTGGAAGTCATTTTCCAGTTTACCTGAATTCTCTGTAGCTTCCTGTTTGACTCCAGAGTGTGTAACAACTTCACCCCCCTTGCCACAGAGGAGGTAGAAAACATTCCTTGATTCCTGGCTGGAATTCCGTACAGATGCCTGACAGGCTGGTCCCGCAGGGAATCATTCTTCTTCTCATGGCCCCTGGGTAGCCAGTCCATCCCATCTCCAGGTCATTTTACAGGGGTGGGCTGGGAGGCAGAGCTAGTTGTTACTTTCTGATGCAAGAGCTCTGCTTGGCCCACGATTGGGATTGTTTGATGCAAGAGAAGTAATATTGGTAGTTACTCTATTAGAGATGCCTATCCTTAGAAAACCCTAGTTGGGTAGCTTTTGCAAAAGGCTTATTCCAACCTTATTTCACCTTATTCCAAAAACAGCAGTGGCAATGAGCTCCTCTTAGGTTTTGAGCAGCTTCATGCGTTTTGAACTTGACAACACTCTCAGGCTAGAAGCACATTTCTTGCTTCCTGCCCTGGGGGTTCTGTGCCCTTGAGAACCTGCTTGGCATTCAGTATTCAAAACAGAGGAGTATTGGGGAGTTAAAAAGCCCTGTTGGGCAAGCGTTGACCAACACTTGGCACACGCTTCTTTTCCCTTTACTTTATGGGGAGCCCATTTGATAAGGTTACTGAACACCTAGAAGCTGGTAGTGTTGGCCAACTCAGTATCACATCTTTGAATTGGTCCTTTTTCCTTCCTTGTTTCACTCCCCTGTCCCTCACTTCTGACTCTGGGATGCCACTACCAAACAAACTACATAAATGTTAGCCATTGTCTCTGGCTCTCCTTTTGGGATAAGCCAGGTAAGACATGTTAGGCTTGGATGCATGAAAGGATGGCAGGCTTGTGAAGAGGAATAGGAAGCCATGGATGAAGGGCAAGCTGATGAGGTCAGTTTGGGTTACTCTGAGTCTGAAGCAGTGGATGCAACTCTGATCACAGAACGCTCAGTTAATATCTCAGTGTTATTGCTAGCCAGGGTTTTCCTGAAGTTAGAATCCAGGTTTCTTAGCTGCTGATCTTAGCTTTGGATCCGTGCAATGATGATTTCTTCAGTTGCTTTTATTTCTTCAGGGTTAGTAGTCTGTATTAGTTGTCTACTGCCATACGAAAAATTACTCAAAAACTTGGAAGTATAAAACAGCAAACACTTATGATCTTGTGCAGTTCCTGAAAGTCAGAAATTTGGGTGTGACTTAGCTAGTTCAGGGTCACTCATGAGGCTGTAGTTAATTATCGGCTGGCACTGCTGTGTATGGAAAGTTGATTAGGGTTGGGGGTGGTCTGCTTCCATCTCATTCATGTTGCTGTTATCAGAGACTTTAGTCCCTCACCCTGGGGGCCTCACCATAAAGAGTATTTTTGGAGTATAACTGCTTTACAGTGTTGTGTTAGTCTCTGCTGCACAATGTACACTTGTGTGCATCCTCAGTTGCTTCAGTTGTGTCCAACTCTTTGTGACCCTATGGACTGGTAGCCCGCCCACTCCTCAGTCCATGGGATTCTCCAACCCACTCATACTGGAGTGGGTTGTCATTTCCTTCTCCAGGGGATCTTCTTGACCCAGGGATGGAACCTGCATCTCCTATGTCTCCTGCATTCCAGGCAGATTCTTTAACCACTGAGCCACTGTGAAAGCACCTGTTTGACACATGGTCGTGTGTGTATGTCAGTCCGGTTCTCCCAGTTTGTCCTATCGCCCATGCCTTACCCTGTGTCCACATGTCCATTCTCTATGTCTGAGTCTCTATTCCTGCCCTGCAAATAGGTTCATCACTACCATTTTTCTAGATTTCAAATATATGCATTAATATCTGATGTTTGTTTTTCTCTTTCTGGCTCACTTCGCTCTGTATGACAGACTCTAGGTCCATCCATGTCTCTGCAAATGACCCCCTTTTGTTCCTTTTTAATGGCTGAGTAATACTCCATTGTATTTATTTACCACATCTTCTTTATCCATTCCTCTGTTGATGGATATTTAGGTTGCTTCCATGTCATGGCTTTTGTAAATAGTGCTGGGATGAACACTGGGATACATGTGTCTTTTTGAATTATGATTTTGTCAGGTTATATGCCCAGTAGTGGGATTGCTGGGTCGTGGAGCTTTTTATTGTGGCTTCCTACAGAGCGAGTGATCTGAGAAAAAGATTTACAGAGAAAGAGAGCACCCAAGACAGAAACCATAGTCTTTTATTAAACTTTAAAGTGACCTACCATCATTTCTGTCCCATACTCTTGGACACACAGCCTTGGTACAATGTGGGAGGGAGACCCTACAAGGGTATAAATACTGTAAAGTGGGATTATTGGGGGCCATCCTGGAGCATGGCAACCACACAGTCTTTTGATTTTCTTCTCTTAAATAGGAATCTTGTTATATAAGTGCTAAAAAAAAAAAAAAACAAAAAAACCCACTGCAGAAGATTTTAAATGAAGAGTAAAATTCTTCCTCATGTCCTGTAGCCAGGCTCAATCCTCATAGATAATCAGTGTTAAGGGTTTCATTTTTTCTTCCTAGTGTTTAAAGCTGTGTTAAATAACTATAAATAGTATACTTTAATTTGCAAATTTGTCAGAGATTTTTATTCAACTCCCACTTTCATGACTCCTTTACTTCCCAAATGTGCTAGTTACATAATTATTTTTAATTCCTCTCCTGGTTACTGAAAGGTTGTTGCTGAACCATGAAAGACACCAGGATTCTTGGCCTCTGGAGGAGAAGAATTCAATCCGGGGCNGTATACTTTAATTTGCAAATTTGTCAGAGATTTTTATTCAACTCCCACTTTCATGACTCCTTTACTTCCCAAATGTGCTAGTTACATAATTATTTTTAATTCCTCTCCTGGTTACTGAAAGGTTGTTGCTGAACCATGAAAGACACCAGGATTCTTGGCCTCTGGAGGAGAAGAATTCAATCCGGGGCCAGTGACGAGGCTTGATCACTCAGAGCTTTTGTGTAATAAAGTTTTATTAAAGTATAAAAGAGATAGAGAAAGCTTCTGACATAGACATCAGAAGAGGGCAGAAAGAGTGCCCTCCTGCTAGTCTTTAGCAGGATGTTATATAGCTACTAGCAAGCTGTTCATTATAGAAAGGAGATATCTCAAAACTCAGATTGGCACCAGGCCCCTCACCCACAACATGCATTCTGAGATAACATTGGCACCAGGTGAGTCATCCTGGGCCATAAAACGATTGACTTGAATCTTAAAGAAAGGCAGGTTTCCAGATAAATATAGAATTCATTAACATAGATTAGGAGAACAATGTATGAGTAAAACATACTGGTTTGTCAAGTTGGTTCTGAGTCTTAGGTGGAACCGACTTAAAGACAGAGTCTAGGGTAAATACATAGTTCATTAACATAGCTTAAGAAAAACATTTCCATAAGAAAAATGCATTGCTTAGCTCAAGGTTTGAGAAAAGTTAAGTTCAGGTGGAACCAGGTGTCCTCATGGCAACACAGAATTTTAAGAAACCTCTTTTTAAATTTGTATAGAGAAGGGGAATAATATAACACTAGTAGTTTGTTTCCTCCTGCCGCTTAAGAGAAAGATAAAATATGTCTGACACCTGCAGCCTATTTCCTCCTTTTGGACACTGCTGGCCTTCCTGCCTGTTACCCTGTCATTACCTTAGATGTTTAATATGTACTTATATCCTTGATTTATAAACATTATCTCTTGACTCCACTATAAAAGACGATATAAGATGAGATATTTAGTAACACACTTCTCTTTACTTTTGACCGCTGTCAGCTATTTCATTCCTTTTGATTTTATGGGGGGTTAATAATATTTATATTCTGTTCTGTAGGCATGCTCGCTTTTCATTTATTGACTATAGATTGACTCTCAAATTTTAAAGCCATGGAACAACACTTATGAGTATGTAAGTATTGGGAGTAAATGCTTTCTGCAAAACTAGGAAAGGCACTCAAAAAGCCAGTGTGCTAAGGGCAAATGGATTTATTTATTTTTCTTTCTTTCTTTTCCTTTTTTTTTTTACAGCCAATTGACTGCTTAAAATATGTCAGATTTTAGTTTGCATTATGTTTGCACAATGGCTTTCTTTTTTAGTTTTTTACTGGTATTTTGAATTTCTTTTCTTTTCTTTTTTTTTTTAAATAAAAGAGATGTAATGCTTTCATTTTATCTCTAAGGAATTTCTGATTCTTAATCATACATTTGTGCAATGGAATTCTTCTTCAGCTTAGTGACATTCTTCACAGAACTGACCTTCGGTTTTAATCTGGAACAATTCATATCCTTCCTGATGCAGTATTCATTCAGTATTCCCTTGAGTTAGCTCTTTGAGTTCGTGTTTCTTCTCACTTTTAGATTCCTTTAATGATTTGTTGTAGTGTGTCCTCACATGGATGTGTTTTGAATGGGTTCAGAGGAAGTAAACTTTCTGAGTTCTTTTATGTCTGAAAATATCTTTATCATGCTGTTACATTTGATTAATAGTTTGGCTTAGTAAGGAATTTAAGTTTCAACAGTTTTTCTTAGAACTTCAAAAACATTTGTCATTGTCTTCTAACATCCAGTGATGCTGATAAGAAGTCTGATGTCAATGAAATTCTTGTTCTTTTGAAGGTAAACCTCCAAGGAAGCCTCTAAAATTATTAAGTCTTTAGTAGTTGAATGTTTGGAGTGTCTGCGTGTGGGTCTTTTTCTGTTAACCCTGTATGGCTCTTGGTGGGTCCTTTCAATCCTAATACTAGAGCCTTCCTAGAGTCCAGCCTCTATGGGCTCACGTTCTCTGATTCTGTAACTGTTACTCAAATTGCTCCTCAATGCAATAAGAGTTTTTACTTTGTATTTTTGCTCTGTTTTGGGGGGAAATAGCCCTGACTGTCTTTCAGATCAGTTGCATTCTTTAAAAAAAAAATTATTTATTTACTTTATTTATATGGCTGTGCCAGGTCTTAGCTGTGGTTCGTGAGACCTTCGATCTTTGTTGTGTCAGGCGGGATCTTTAGTGTGGCATGCGAACTCTTCGGTCTGGCATGCGAGATCTAGTTCCCTGACCAAGGATCAAACCTAGGCCCCTCCATTGGGAGCACAGAGTCCTAGCAACTGGACCACGAGGGACGTTGCAGATCAGTTACATTCTTCTTTTACTCATTCATTCATTTAAAAAATTTTTAAATGTTAGGTAGTTAGAATAGGAAAAAGGAGTCCAGAATGGAGGTGGATAAAAGACACGGAAGGGAAAAGCCTGCGAAAATAGAACAAAGGAAGGTCTGAGGACCGGAGTGAGGACCTCAGGTAAAACAAACAGCACTCCTGCGGCTGCTGCTGCTGCTGCTAAGTCGCTTCAGTCGTGTCCGACTCTGCGCGACCCCATAGACGGCAGCCCACCAGGCTCCCCTGTCCCTGGGATTCTGCAGGCAAGAACACTGGAGTGGGTTGCATCTCCTTCTCCAATGCATGAAAGTGAAAAGTGAAAGTGAAGTCGCTCAGTTGTATGTGACTCTTAGCCACCCCATGGACTGCAGCCTACCAGGCTCCTCCGTCCATGGGATTTTCCAGGCAAGAGTACTGGAGTGGGGTGCCATTGCCTTCTCCGAAACAGCACTCCTAATTAGCCCAATTTACTAAGGCAGGCCCAGGGGGAGGAGAAAAAACGTAAAAAGAGGAGCCAAAATTGGACCAGGGGCCTTTCTTCTCTTTGCATCTTTTGGGTTGGCATTCCCTCACTCCTTGAGGATGTATTTTCCTTTACTTTCTAAATAAAACTGAGCAGTAACATGAAGCTGTAACATTGGTCTATCTGAGAGCTGTAACACTGGTCTGTCCGAGGGCTATATTGCTGGTCTGTCTGTCATTTCAAATTTTTGTTGCAACAAGACAGAATTGAGGAAATTACAAACTACGCTGGCAAATGAAACAAAAGTGAATATTTTTAACAATAAAAGGTTCTATTTGCAAAAAAGATAGACATCATAAACCTTTAGACACCTAGCAATAAAGAAACAAAGATACATAAAGCAAAAATTAGAAGAAATATAAGGGAAAAGGAAAAAAATATATAACTATAGTGAGACATATTAAAATTTCTCTGAGAATATTTTATGAAGTGCAGAAAAAATAAGAACAGAAGCATCCTGATGTCATTAATAATTTAAATATAATAGATTTATATTAATCTTATATCCTACACAAATATATTTAAAATTTTGTATCTCATACGTTGTTAATAGATGTCCATAGGACATTTAGAAAAACTGGCAAAAAGATTACTAAATTTCAAAAAGTAGAATTCTTTTTCATGTGTCAGTTCAGTTCAGTCGCTCAGTTATGTCCGACTCTTTGTGACCCCGTGGACTGCAGCAGGCCTGCAGGCCAGGCCAGCCAACTTCCGGAGCTTTCTCAGACTCATGTCCATCAAGTTGGCGATGCCATCCAACCATCTCATCCTCTGTCGTCCCCTTCTCCTCCTGCTTTCAATCTTTCCCAGCATCAGGGTCTTTTCCAATGAGTCGGTTCTTCGCATCAGATAGCCAAAGTATTGGAGTTTCAGCTTCAGCATCAGTCCTTCCAATGAATATTCAGGACTGATATCCTTTAAGATGGACTAGTTGGATCTCCTTGCAGTCCAAGGGATTCTCAAGAGCCTTCTCATCAGGGTCTTTTCCAATGAGTCGGTTCTTCGCATCAGATAGCCAAAGTATTGGAGTTTCAGCTTCAGCATCAGTCCTTCCAATGAATATTCAGGACTGATATCCTTTAAGATGGACTAGTTGGATCTCCTTGCAGTCCAAGGGATTCTCAAGAGCCTTCTCCAACACCACAGTTCAAAAGCATCAATTCTTTGGCACTCAGCTTTCTTTATGGTCCAATTCTCATATCCATACACAACTCCTGGAAAAACCATAGCTTTGACTAGACAGACCTTTGTCACCTAAGTAATGTCTCAGCTTTTTAATAATTAATTTATTTTAATTAATTAAAAAATGTTTTTCGTGTGTACAAACACCTATCTCTAAAAAATGTTTCAACACTATTAGTTTAGAGGAAATACTAGTTTATAGGACTGACAGCTTGTTAACCTACTCACAGCTGCCCCCATGGCTGAGAACTTCTGGCAGCATCAACAGATAATCTTCCTTCTTTCTCCCACCCTTGCTACTTATAGGCTGTGGAGAGATGCTGTAAATTTCCCTCAATAACAATTCTCTAACTTGACTTTGCATTAGAACTACCAAGGTAGCTTAAAAAAAAAAAAAAAGATTCCTGAGTTCCACTTCAGTTCTACTGTATCAGGATCTCTAGAGGTGTGACCCAGGAATCTGCAGTTGTCAAGTCTATCCATGACACCATGATGCATCCAGCCAGGCTGAACCAAAGAGCTGACACTGGAGAACTACTGTAGCGGGCTATATGTAGTTCATGCCAGTGGCTCTTGCTGGCCATGTTTCCTCTGGCTTCTACATACCTACACCGGGAACCAGACCCCCTGGACACTTCTTTGCACTCTGTGTGCTCAGGCTCATAAAAGGTCTCTGAAAGTCCCAGGGCTAGTGTCCACACAGGAAGGATGTAGGAACGATCCAGGATTTATTTCACTCTCCTCTCCTTTTCCCAACCGAGAGCCAAGCTAAGCAGGCAGCGAAACACAAAAGAAGGTCCTCTGAATGAAAGCAGTTAATAGTGACCCATCTCAGACCCTCTATTGACCATTAATGATCTAAATGAAGCAGTGGAGTTAGTGAGGTTTGCTGATGGCATAATCAGTGTCAGTCAATAAGAGTAGCAAAGGAATAAGGGCATTGCACATGGGTTTGAAAGTTAGGAAATCTAATGAAATAACTCCTGGGGATATTGGATTTGTGAACCTTTCGGGCAGCCTGCAGAAAAACACTAAGTGCCGGGGTCATGAGTTCAAGAAAACAGCGATCAGAATCCCTCCGGACTCTTGCTTACCGGTCCCCTACTTCACAGTATGTTTGTGGAAAATAAAAAGTGTTGCACTTAGAAGGCACTTTACATTTTTTCCCCCATAATTATCTGAGACCAGCTAGTGACTACATTAAGTTTCTGAAAATTATGAGACCATGTGAAAGTCAGACCTCATATTTGCAGAGTGTAACATGAAATTTTCAGTGCTAGTATTCTGACTTCCCAAGGCACGGTCAGTCTAATCTGAAAATCCACCAGTCCCTTTCTCTGGCCTCTGTTAGGCTGTTTCACTGAGAAAGGTCAGAAAAGTACTGATGCAGAAATATTCAATTTGCTAATATTTGCTAAAATTCAATTAGCTAATATTGCTAATACCCTTCACTTATTTTCTTATCTGCAGTAATAAATAATGTCCTCTCTCTTTTCCTTCTTCATATGGCCCCTGCCCTCTCTACACATAGTTCAGGGTTTTAACTGAGTAGCCCTCATACACAACCCAGAGACTGATTGTCTCTAGGGAAAAAATGGCCCAGTGGTACGGGACCCAAGGGTCCTGACTATACCACATTGATGCTCCTGCTGCTAAGCCACTTCAGTCGTGTACGACTCTGTGCGACCCCATAGACAGCAGCCACCAGGCTTCCCCATCCCTTGGATTCTCCAGGCAAGAACACTGGAGTGGGTTGCCATTTCCTTCTCCAATGCATGAAAGTGAAACGTGAAAGTGAAGTTGCTCCGTCGTGTCTGACTCTTAGCGACCCCATGAACTGCAGCCTACCAGGCTCCTCCTTCCATGGGGTTTTCCAGGCAAGAGTACTGGAGTGGGGCGCCATTGCCTTCTCCAATACCACATTGACTGAGCTGGAATTAGGTGATTATTCCTTCCACTCTTCTGTAGAGCAGTTTAGTATTGCAACAAAGATGCAAAATGATAAGCCTGTCAATCAGGAACAAGGGAATGGAAAGGCAATGTTACCAAGTAACTGCTCTTCAGTTGTTGATAGAATGAAAGAAAGGATAGGAGAAAAAATAATGTTTGACTACATTCCCCACCTTATTCCTAAATGCCATTTTTTTTCTAACCCCACCCCTACCTTCCTCACGTCTCCCTCTAACTTTCTCCCTTTTTCCATCTCATACATAGAAGCATATGTGCATGTGACTACTGTTGCTTTCAGTGAAGGCATTGTATCTTTTATTTTATTTTTAATGGGATATAATTGCTTTACAACGCTGTGTTAGTTTTGGCTGTATAATGTATCTTATTCAGCTTTGTATCCCTGGAGCCTTTTCCAGTGCTAAGTGCTACAGGCTAAATGTTTGTGATACCCCAAATTTGTTTGTTGAGGCCTTCGCCCCCAGTGTGTTGGTATTTGGAAAGAGGACCTCTGGGAGTTAGTTTAGGTCATGAGGGTGAAAACCTCAAGAATGGGATTTGTGCCCTCGAAAGAAGAGAGAAGAGAGAGATGGATTTCATATAAGGATACAGCAAGAAGATGTCAGTTTGTCAACTATGAAGAGGGTCCTCGCAAAGACCCTGCTGGCACCCTGATCTCACATTTTCAGGCTCCAGAATGTAAGAAGTAAATGTTTGTTGTTTAAGCCACCCAGTCTATGGTGCTTTGTGGTAGCAGCCTGAGCTGAGAGAGTAAGCAATCAATAAGTGTCAGATTGATGATTCAAGGTGAAGCACTTAAAGATACTGTTTAATTTTAATATCTGTGTGAAGTGGTAAATTGAAATAGCTCCATCTTCCTTATTATGATTACTATTTTGTAACGTGGAGAAGATGTAAAGAAAATAATTTAGAATTCAAACAAAGGGCTCCAAGTGGCAGAGCTATATTTGAACCTGTGTCGACAGTCCATGTCCTTAAATGCCACTCTGAGCCCTTTCTCAGTCACTGGGACATATAAGGGAGGCATGGTAGCTAAACCAATTCTGTTCATAGCAAGTAATTGCTTCGTGCTATTAATGTCTATTGCAATGACTATTATTCTAATGTTCCCACTATATATAATTAGCCTACTAAATGTACAGTTTAACATTTTGAAAAAGGCTAAAAAGACAGCCAAAAGAAATAGGATGAAGTATTAGGCAGTGTCATTTAACAATAAATTTAGAAATTAAACCATAGTGCAGTGCCCAGGCTGAACTGGCTACTTTCATTTGGGGGCCTGACTCAGCAGAGGGCTGTCTGCAGGCAGCTGGCCCTGAGTTACCCAGAACCCCACACCCACCAGCAAGACTTTGGCAGCGCAGCCCACCCAGGGTTGGCTGCTTCAGGTCCCAGAGATGAAAGCAATACTACTGAGCCGTACGAGGTATTGGCATTTTGTAGGAGAGTGCAAAGAACAGTGGAGACTCTCTCTGTAAACAAATGCAGAGATTAGGTGGATAACTCATTCTTTCATTTGTTATGTAGCACATGTTTATTAAATACCTACTAAGCCAGGCACAGCCCCAGACCCCAGGTTCCTTTTGCCAGGCTGACCCCACTGCAGTGGGACCCCCTCATTATCCCTCCATCTCCTGGCAGGTGCCGCCTCCTAGGCAACCTCCCCCTCCAAATCCAAACCAGGAGACCTCTGATGAGGCACCAGAAGTTCTCTGTGTGCAGAGAAACGCTTTCTCCATCTGGGAGAAGACCTACTGGAGAATTCCCGATGGAAGCTGAGCCTACCTGTGCCCTGGGAAACCTGGGCCTAGTGAACCATCTCGACCCTTATCTCAGAGTGCATGTAGCTTGCTGGATCTGGGTGGACCATGCTGGTCTCAGAACAGCACGTTTCTCTCAGACTTCTCAGCAAGTTAATACTTTGACTAGTTTTTTGCTGGTCTCATCAACAAAACTATGACTTTTGTCCTGAGTCTGCCCTATATCTTAACCTGCTTTACGTGTAACCTTCCCAGTCCAAAGGGAGGAGACCAGACTGTAGAAACTAAGCTTTTACATACTCAGCTTGGGCATCTTTCTTAGACTTTTAGCTGCACCAGTCAGTAACCTTAGGCTAACCTGGTTTCCCCTTGCTTGGCCTCAACCTATATGCCCTTCTAACCCAGCCTGAATGAACTACTCTCTCAAGTTTTCAGAGCCTGACCAGCCAAAATATCCATCAGTCATATAATGACATGGTGAAAACAAAGTAGCTGGGCACTTGAATGACATATAATGCAGAAATTCCCGAACATATGCACAATTTATTAATAAAGTAATAAGTAGTTCTCTTGCCTGGAAAATCCCATAGATGGAGGAGCCTGGAAGGCTGCTGTCCATGGGGTCGGGAAGAGTCGGACACGACTGAGCGACTTCACTTTCCCTTTTCACTTTCACGCATTGGAGAAGGAGATGGCAACCCACTCCAGTGTTCTTGCCTGGAGAATCCCAGGGACGGCGGAGCCTGGTGGGCTGCCGTCTATGGGGTCGCACAGAGTTGGACACGACTGAAGCGACTTAGCAGCAGCAGCAGTCATAGAATAAGAATAAATAAACGCTTTAACATTGAGATGAATCATTTTTATATGGTAAATATATGTTTATTAAGTAATTCTCTCTATGAAAATAGAATCTGAGCAGTTAAGACAAGATGGGCCTCATCTTTGCCTGTCTTCATTCTCTCTGGATGTTGTTACTTCATGTCCTTCTGTGAACCTGTTAGTTTCTACGTTGCATACATATATTTTTTCTCCGAACTTCTAAGGATGTCTCCTTATTAAGCTACCATCTAAAGCATCAATTAAGCACCTGCACATCCGTAGGCCTTTTTTCAGGGACTGCCTTCCCACATATTTTCTATTTATGTGTCATTGCGTGTCTCCTTCCAGACTTCCCATGTGTTTGCCTGTATATTTTGTGCCACGCTCTCTCTGTGGGTTTTCTTTATGACTTCATCCTTTTTTATATCCCTACCTTGTGATTTTATAATCCAGATTGTGCTCAATCTGAATTTTTTATAGTCTCAGGGATATCCCGTATAAAGCATGGTTTCTAATAGTTGCAATAGATTGAGTAGATTGATGAGTATTCTATCTGTGAAGTTAAGATTTCTTGTTCTGATTCTCTGTCCTAGTAGAATAGAAAATATATGACTTGCTAGAACTCCAGTTTTATGGAATAACAGATGCATTACTTACTCTTCTACAGCATATTTGTCCAAAGATGCCTGCCAGGAATGGTCTGATTTCATTTCTTGATATTGTGTGAATCAGTCCCGATTTTTTTCTTGTGAACTCTTGGCCAAGGGATTGTGTCAAGGCTGCCTAGATTTGTGAAAAAAATGGCTAAATTGAACTGAATTGAACTAAGGTAAATGCTAGAGAGAATTAAACACAGTTTTAGAACATGAACATTAAGAGATACAGATATCTGTTTCTTGACACCAGTATCTCTGTAGATACCTCTTGATGTGACAGCCTTGTAAGAACTTAGAACACCAGTAAAGGATGAAATGGGTGAATGAGGTATCACTCGATGATTTGGAGCTATGGAAATTTGAGTTTCATGGTGATAGACTGTTAGATTAGAATTCCATATGTTGAACTCAATGATATCTCAAACTCACCCAAGCAAAAGTCTAGAGTTTCTATTAATCCAGGCTGAGGGCCAAGGTGTTGTGTGTAGTCAGACAATGAAAGAAGGAACCAGCCACCAGGACTGCACCTAATCCTTTGGGGATGTCAAGTAGCCATTTTTCCGGAGTCTGAAATGTTGGTTTACCATCCAAATAAGTCAAGGTGACATGTTGATAAGCATTTCAGATGTTGATAAGCAATTGTTGGGTAGCTTCCAAATGTCCCCCACATTTTTCTGACACTCTTTATTTAGTCAATAAAGGCTCTCCAAGAATCTGGTTCTGGGACCTCCTCTCCCTCCCCACACACCCAGTGCACTGAAAGGATTCGGTAGGTGTGATGCAAACGGTACAATGGAAATGTAAGTGACAAAAGAGAGAAGAGAAAGGACATAGAAACCAAGCCCGGTGCAAACTGAATCAAATGAGATTTTTAAAAACAGTAAAGCTTCAAAGCTTATTTTCAGGAGAAATTGTCTTCAAAATGACTCCTACCGAGGAACATGAAATGTAAATCCAATTGAGGATATAAAAAGGATGAGCCAGCTTTTCTTGTTTGGTACCACAATTTCACTATTGTGAAATGTCATCTTTCTCTGTGCTAAATTTTCTTGGCCTTTTTTGGGTGTGATGTTAATGGGATATTTTCAAAGTTCCACATCTGCCCCAAGCTACAAAGAAGCATTTATAACTATAAGCTTGTAAGCCTGCTTGTTATAGAAGTTTTAAATATGGACTCTAAATATTCTACATCTTTCAAAACCATTGATCGCCATTGATCAAATAGAATTAAACTGCTTTTGAGTCTCTTTGGATCCCCTGCATAAATACATATTGAGGGGCTGTTTTAAATGCCCATTAGATCTTAAGGTTTCTCTTTGGAGCCATTACCGTTTATCATATGACTGTAAATATAGATTCAGGGATGTTTAAAACACACATTATTTACCTGGCAAGGCTTAACGGCTCCAAAAGATGCATTAGAGCCCGTTTATAACTCCTTTCTAAGAATAGATCCTGAATACCTCCCATATATGAATTTTATTTTATATCAGGAGAGGAGATTACACGGCTGAGTAATTTATCCAGTGTTTTAAATAAAATATATTTTCCAAAGCATGTGCTTTGGAACAATTTTGTGACTATTTGTAAACGTAATTTGCTTTGATAGAAGCAGCCATCCATGGTTTTACTGAAAGTTCTTTAAAAGTAATAGAGGCTCAAAAGAAAAGGAAAAGTTCTCTACCTTGTGGTAAAAAAAATTATTAGATTTTTATTTTTATTAATACTTATTAGTTTGAAGTTAATATACATATATGATTAAAATAAATGTTTTGAAAAATCTGATAGTGAAACATACATGACTCCTGGGACAGAACAAAACTCCTTAAAAAGTTCCTGTACATGTATGGAAATGTAGTATAACAAGGTAACATATACCCAGTGGATAAAGAATGGGCAAGTCAGTAAGTGATACTAGGAGAACTCGTTATCCACAAGGACAATATTATTCCCTTACCTTACACTAGGCTCCAAAGAGCTTCTATGTGGACTGAAGAATTAAAAGTGAAAATGAAAAAGCTAAATATTTTAGAAGAAAATCTCAGAGAATATATTAGGACCTCTTGGTAGAGAGACATTTCTTAAGGTACAAATCCTCATAAACTTTAAAGCAAAAGATTGATAAATTAAGCTATATTAAAATATGTAACATCTATATACAAATGTATCATATATCAAGTGGAAATACAACCTAGAAAAAGATATCTGTAAGGTATAACAGAGGATTGATATTCTGAATATATATCAGTTCAGTTCAGTCACTCAGTTGTGTTCGATTGTTTGTGACCCCGTGGACTTCAGCACCAACTCCCGGAATTTACTCAAACTCATGTCCATCGAGTCGGTGATGCCATCCAGCCATCTCATCCTGTCGTCCGCTTCTCCTCCCGCCTTGAATGTTTCCCAGCATCAGGCTCTTTTCAAATGAGTCAATTCTTCACATTAGGTGGCCAAAGCATTGGAGTTTCAGCTTTAGCATCAGTCCTTCCAATGAATATTCAGGACTGGTACCCTTTAGGATGGGCCGGTTGGATCTCCTTGCAGTCCAAGGGACTCTCAAGAGTCTTCTCCAACACCACAGTTCAAAAGCATCAGTTCTTCGGTGCTTAGCTTTCTCTATTGTCCAGCTGTCACATCCACACATGACTACTGGATAAACCATAGCCTTGACTAGATGGACCTTTGTTGACAAAGTAATATCTCTGCTTTTTAATAAGCTATCTAGGTTGGTCATAACTTTTCTTCCAAGGAGCAAGCATCTTTTAATTTTATGGCTGCAGGGATTGGAATGAAAACTGACCTTTTCCAGTCCTGTGGCCATCTGCAGTGATTTTGGAGCCCAGAAAAATAAAGTCTGTCACTGTTTCCCCATCTATTTGCCATCAAGTGATGGGACCAGATGCCATGATCTTCGTTTTCTGAATGTTGAGTTTTAAGCCAGCTTTTTCACTCTCCTCTTTCACTTTCATCAAGAGGCTCTTTAGTTCTTCTTCACTTTCTGCCATAAGGGTGGTGTCATCTGCATATCTGAGGTTATTGATATTTCTCCCAGCAATCTTAATTCAAGCTTGTGCTTCATCCAGCCCAGCGTTGCTAATGATGGACTCTGCATAGAAGTTAAATAAGCAGGGTGACAATATACAGCCTTGACGTATTTCTTGCCCAATTTGTAACCAGTTTGTTGTTGCATGTCTAGTTCTAACTGTTGTTTCTTGACCTGCATACAGATTTCTCAGGAGTCAGGTGAGGTGGTCTAGTAATCCCATCTCTTTCAGAATTTTTCACAGTTTATTGTGATCCTCACAGTCAAAAGCTTTGGCATAGTCAATAAAGCAGAAGTAGACATTTCTCTGGAACTCTCTTGCTTTTGTGATGNCAGTCTGTTGTTCCATGTCCAGTTCTAACTGTTGCTTCCTGACCTGCATACAGATTTCTCAAGAGGCAGGTTAGGTGGTCTGGTATTCCCATCTCTTTCAGAATTTTCCACAGTTTATTGTGATCCTCACAGTCAAAAGCTTTGGCATAGTCAATAAAGCAGAAGTAGACATTTCTCTGGAACTCTCTTGCTTTTGTGATGATCCAATGGATGTTGGCAATTTGACATCTGGCTCCTCTGACTTTCCTAAACCTCCAGCTTGAACATCTGGAGGTTCACAGTTCACATATTGTTGAAGCCTGGCTTGGAGAATTTTGAACATTACTTTGCTATTGTGTGAGATGAGTGCAATTGTGTGGTAGTCTGAGCATTCTTTGGCATTGCCTTTCTTTGGGATTGGAATGAAAACTGACATTTTCCAGTCCTGTGGCCACTGCTGTTATTGCTGAAGCCTGGCTTGGAGAATTTTGAGCATTACTTTACTAGCGTGTGAGATGAGTGCAATTGTGTGGTAGTTTGAGCATTCTTTGGCATTGGCTTTCTTTGGGATTGGAATGAAAACTGACCTTTTCCAGTCCTGTGGCCACTGCTGAGTTTTCCAGATTTGCTTGCATATTGAGTGCAGTACTTTCACAGCATCATCTTTTAGGATTTGAAACAGCTCAACTGGAATTCCATCACCTCCACTAGCTTTGTTTGTAGTGATGCTTTGTGAGGTCCACTTGACTTCGCATTCCAGGATGTCTGGCTCTAGGTGAGTGATCACACCATCGTGATTATCTGGGTCACAAAGATCTTTTTTTGTACAGTTCTTCTGTGTATTCTTGCCACCTCTTCTTAGTATCTTCTGCTTCTGTTAGGTCCATACCATTTCTGTCCTTTATCGAGCCCGTCTTTGCGTGAAAATTTCCCTTGGTATCTCTAATTTTCTTGAAGAGACCTCTAGTCTTTCCCATTCTATTGTTTCCTTCTATTTCTTTGCACTGATCACTGCAGAAGGCTTTCTTATCTCTCCTTGCTATTCTTAGGAACTCTACATTCAAATCGGTATATCTTTCCTTTTCTTCTTTGCCTTTCGCTTCTCTTCTTTTCACAGCTATTTGTAAGGCCTCCTCAGACAACCATTTTGCCTTTTTGCATTTCTTTTTCTTGGGCATGGTCTTGATCCCTGCCTCCTATACAATGTCATGATCCTCTGTCCATAGTTCTCCAGGTACTTTGTCTATCAGATCTAATCCCTTGAATCTCTGTCACTTCCACTGTATAATCATAAGGGATTTGATTTAGGTCATACCCGAATGGTCTAGTGGTTTTCCCTACTTTCTTCAATTTAAGTCTGAATTTGGCAATAAGGAGTTCATGATCTGAGCCACAGTCAGCTCCTGGTCTTGTTTTTGCTGACTGTATAGAGCTTCTCCATCTTTGGCTGCAAAGAATGTAATCAATGTGATTTCAGTGTTGACCATCTGGTGATGTCCATATGTAGAGTCTTCTCTTGTGTTGTTGGAAGAGGGTGTTTGTTATGACTGGTGCGTTCTCTTGGCAAAACTCTGTTAGCTTTTGCCCTGCTTTATTCTGTACTCTAAGACCAAATTTGCCTGTTACTCCGGGTATTTCCTTATTTCCTACTTTTGCATTCCAGGCTTCCCTGGTGGCTCAGAGGTTAAAGCGTCTGCCTGCAATGTGGGATACCTGGGTTCGATCCCTGGGTTGGGAAGAGCCCCTAGAGAAGGAAGTGGCAACCCATTCCGGTATTCTTGCCTGGAGAATCCCATGGACAGAGGAGCCTGGCAGGCTACAGTCTATGGGGTTGCAAAGAGTCAGACACGACTGAGCAACTTCACTTTCACTTTTCACTTTGCATTCCAGTCCCTTATAATGAAAAGGACAGCTTTTGGGGGTGTTAGTTCTAGAAAGTCTTGTAAGTCTTCATAGAACCGTTCAACTTCAGCTCTTCAGCATTACTGGTCGGGGCATAGACTTGGATTACTGTGATATTGAATGGTTTGCCTTGGAAACAAACAGAGATCATTCTGTCAATTTTGAGATTGCATCCAAGTACTGCATTTCGGACTCTTCTGTTGACCATGATGTCTACTCCATTTCTTCTAAGGGATTCTTGCCCCCAGTAGTAGATATAATGGTCATCTGAGTTAAATTCACCCATTCCAGTCCATCTTAGTTCCCTGATTTCTAAAATGTTGATGTTCACTCTGCCATCTCCTGTTTGACCACTTCCAATTTGCCTTGATTCATGGACCTAATATTCCAGGTTCCTATGCAATATTGTTCTTTACGGCATCAGACTTTACTTCCATCACCAGTCACATCCACAACTGGATGTTGTTTTTGCTTTTGCTCTATCTCTTCATTCTTTCTGGAGTTATTTCTCCACTGATCTCCAGTAGCATATTGGGCACCTTCTGACCTAGTGAGATCACCTTTCAGTGTCCTTTCTTTTTGCCTTTTCATACTGTTCATGGGGTTCTCAAGGCAAGAATATTGAAGTGGTTTGCATTCCCTTCTCCAGTGGACCACATTTTGTCAGAACTCTCCATCATGACCTGTTCGTCTTGGGTGGCCCTAGATGGCATGGCTCATAGTTTCATTGAGTTAGACAAGGCTGTGGTCCATGTGATTAGAGATTGGTTAGTTTTCAGTGATTGTGGTTTTCAACCTGTCTACCCTCTGATGGAGAAGGATAAGAAGCTTATGGAAGCTTCCTGACGGGAGAGGCTGACTGAGGGGTAAACTGGGTCTTGTCCTGATGGGCTGGGCTATGCTCAGTGAATCTTTAATCCAGTTTTCTGTTGATGGGCAGGGCTGTGTTCCCTGCTATTATTTGACCTGAAGCCAAACTCTGGTGCAGGTAATGAAGATAATGGCAACCTCTTTCAGAAGGTCCCATGCAGACACTGCTGCACTCAGTGCCCCCAACCCTGCAGCAGTCCAGTGCCGACCACGCCTCCACCAGAGACTCCTGGACACTCACAGCAAGTATGCATCAGTCTCTTGTGGGGTCACTCCTCCTTTCTCCCAGGTCCTGGTCCACACAAGGTTCTATTTGTGCCCTCCAAGAGTCTGTTTCCCCAGTCCTGGGTAAGTTCTGGTGGCTCTATGGTGGGTTAATGGCAACCTCCTCCAAGAGCACTTATGCCAGGGTTGGCCGAAAAATGCATTTGGGTCTTTTTGTAACATGTTATGGAAATACTTGGAGAAGGCAATGGCACCCCACTCCAGTACTCTTGCCTGGAATATCCCATGGACAGAGGAGCCTGGTAGGCTGCAGTCCATGGGGTCTGCAAAGAGTCAGACACAACTGAGCGACTTCACTTTCACTTTTCCCTTTCATGCATTGGAGAAGGAAATGGCAACCCACTCCAGTGTTCTTGCCTGGAGAATCCCAGGGATGGCGGAGCCTGGTGGGCTCTCGTCTATGGGGTCGCACAGAGTCAAACACGACTGAAGCGACTTAGCAGCAGCAGCAGCAGCATGAAAACACCTGAATGAACTTTTTGGTCAACCAAATAGGTCACTTCTACATATTACCAAGAAAGAAAAAATATAATTGAAAGGTTAAGGTAGAATACTTGCAAAAGAGGAAGCCCAATGTCTGACAGACATGCGAAAATATGCTGCCTCTCACTAATGACCAGGCAAAGGCAAAATGAAGCAAAGTAATGGTATTTCACTTAGTCAAGTACACAAAATTAAAATATTTGAAAATGCCAAGAGTTGGAAAGATTATGGAGCAATAGGAACATTCATGCATTGCAGGTAGAAATTTTAATCAGCATCATTTGATGTATTAATTTGGCAAGAGGCGATCATGTTGAGGAAGTGCATTCTCTGCTCTCTAGGGACTCACTTTGAGTTACACATCCCAGAACAGCCCTCACACGTGTGCATCAACACAAGTGGATTTACAAGGATATTCATGATTGCTCCTAATGGTGAGGATTTGGAAACAGACTGACAAACTGTCCATTGGTGAAAGGATTGATTTAAAAATTGTACAGCAGTCATAAAATGCAGAGAGTCATTTGATAAATATACTAAATAGCAAAACCAAACATCTAGAATGGTGTAGATCATGGAAAACATGGGTATATCTTTAAGAAGTAATGTTGAAGAAAAAATGGTAAGCTGGAAATTTAAAGTTTAAATGCATGCAAAATAGCACTGAGTATGCTATGGATTTATTCATATGAAGGGAAAAACAAAACATTCAGGGGAATAACATGCTAACCTCCAATTAGTTTTTAACTCTAGGGAGGGAGGGTAGATGATGGGTTAGGGAGGTCCATCAGGTTCTTTGATTGTATTTTATTTCTTTTTAATTACACACTTTCCAAACACTTTTTAAATAAGAAATCTGAAGCACATGTGGGAATATGCTAACTTTGATAAAACTGGGTTTACTGTGATGTTTATTCTATTATTATCTATTTGTTCTTTGAATTATTGAGCTATTTATAATTAAAACACACACACACAATGGTTCTCTTCCAGATTTCCTTCCATGCCTTGTGCCTCTTCCCAGAGGCAATCTTTATTAACTACCTTTAGCTATTTCTTCTGGCCATTACTGCTCTATCTCTTGTTAAGATGAAAATCCTATCAGTTGAAACTACCTATTTCCCATCATGAAAGTTAATGGTTGTACTAACTTATACCACTTCCTACCTTCCCTCCACAATTTTTAAATATATATCAAGCTGTATAGTTTCTTCATTAGTTCATACTGAGTTTTAAGAAATAATATTATATTTAAATCTTACATTTCTTATTGCATCAATTACAGGTAGTGTTTCTTGCTCTACTTTCTAAGATGGGTTCTTCCTACTGTTTTCCTCCCCTTCCACCTTTTGAGACTTTATCTTTTGTGCTTTAACATTATTCATATTGATGACATCTGCATTCTTTTTCATAATCATAATTAAATCTCCATGTTTTGTCTCTGAGCTAATTCTGAAAGGTCAAAATCAATAAGAAATATTTTTATTATTATGATTATTTTATGTGGTTTAAAATAGATCCAAACAGTGAATCATAGTTTTATTTCCTGTTTCAGATTGCTTTTTGCTTTTTCTGGAAATTTTAATCACCTTTATTTCTTGAATTAGCTACCATTATTATGTTTATAAATTATTCAAATGTTCCATAATATTCAGCATTCCATTTGAGGGGCTGATATGACTCAGAAAGATTTTTTAAGGAAAGGGGAATCTGGACAGATGACTAAAATAGCCTACTAGATATCTAACGCCTACTACTTGAAAGCATAACCCATAATTGTTAAATGACATGTTAAATGAATTCTTGAATCTTTGACTTAATATTAAACTGAGGTTAAAATCTTTCTGGAAGAAATAGCAACCAAGAACATAATGTAAATTCTGTATCTAGTAATAACTAGAGGCTGTAGTTGACCTAGTGTGTGTGTGTGTGTGTGTGTGTGTGTGTGTGTGTGTTAGTCACTCAGTCATGTCTGACTCTTTGCGACTCCAAAGACTGTAGCCCACCAGTCTCCTCTGTCCATGGAATTCACCAGGCAAGAATAACTGGAGTGGGTTGCCATTCACTTCTCTAGGGGACCTTCCCGACCCAGGGATCAAACCCTGGTCTCCTGCATTGCAGGCCCGTTCTTTACAGTCTGAGCTACCAGGGAAGCCCTGCCCTTGATCTAGACTTATCACCAAATAATCCTTATATGCCAGGTCACTGAGTAATTTTAACTCTCAGTTGAAATATTTTAACTAATGCAGTATACTGGCAGTGATATCTATCTGTCTATCTGTCTGCATTATTTTGATGTTACTGCAAAACAAATTACCAGAAATTTAGCTCATAGCTTTATTGGGCAGAATTATGGGTGGACTTAGATGAGTTGTCAATTAGGATTTCACAAGACCTAAATCAGGATGTTAGCTGGGCTAGGCTGTTGTCCAGAAGCTCTGAGAAAGAATCTGCTTCCAAATCATTGAGATGGTCAACAGAATTCTTTCCTAGTGGTTTTAATAATGAAATCCCATTTCCTTGCTGGTTGTCAGCCAAGATTGCTCTCTGCTCCTAGTGACTGCCTGCCTTTTTGCTCACGTGGCCCACTCCATCTTCCAACTTCGAATTGCTGACTTCTGCCATCAGCTAAAGAAAGCTCTCTGCTTTGAAGAGCTTCAGTGATGAGATCAGACCCACCTGGGGCTTTAATTACATCTGTAAAAATTCCTTCAAAGCAGCACCTAGATTAGTGCTTGATTGAATAAACAAGGTTTGAAGAAATTTGGAGATGGGGGCACCTTGAGAATTCTATCCACGGTTCTGTCACCTTCCTCCCCGTCTATCTGTCTATTATCTAGCTCTCATTTATCTGCCTACCTACCTACCTAATCTATTTCTCATCCATCTGTCCAGCACTTATCTAGCCATCCATCTATCCAAATATATGCCTATGTCTATGCCATTTATTTCTGTTCCTGGGGTTTCCAGACTTTTAAAAAACAGCAATCTAGAAAGGTGGTACTGACGAACCCATTTGCAGGGCAGCAATGGAGATGCAGACATAGAGAACAGATTTGTGGACACAGCAGAGGGAAGGAGAGGGTGGGATGAAGGTAGAGAGTAACATGGACACATACACACTACCGTCTGTAAAATAGATAAGCCAGTGGGATTTTCTGTGTGATTCAGGGAGCTCAAACCAGTGTTCTCTGACAACCTAGAGGGGTGGGATGGAGTGTCAAGTGGGAGGGAAGTTCTAGAGTGAGGGGACATATGTTTACCTATGGCTGATTCATGTTGATGTATGGCAGAAACCAACACGATATTGTAAAGAGACTATCCTTTAATTAAATTAAATCAAGTAAATTAAAAAGTATTTTTAAAAGATGAATAAGAAAACAGCATACAGTAAAAATCAAGGCAAAAAGAGAAGAAAAACACAGGTAAAGATAGAATATGCTCTTGCCTTTTCCATTAATGCAGGTAAGTGGGCAACATAGAAGAGCAACCATTAGCCTGTAAGGTAGTGAACTAAATGCCAAACTGTGATGGAAGAACACCTGATGTCACTTTCCTCCTTCTGGGTGAGCCAGACGTTGAGGTCCAGCCACAAATCACAGAGTCTGAAGTGTGGAGCTCTGCTGGGAAATTGCACGGAAGTGCCACAGCCTGAGAAACCCTGGGCCTTGTGTCTGGGATGGCAGTAAACTTCCAGGAGTAATTTGTGAACAGCGTAGATCAGTCATTGTTTTTCTTTTTAAACCTATAAATCTAAAAGAGAGGTAGTCAAGAAAGGGAAAGAAAGTATAGTTTTAGAGAGTAGGGACACTCATGTGGCAGAGCATATGATTTTGCTGTCCACGTGCATGAAGCCAATCTCCACTACGGCACCCCAGGGGCTAGTGTTTAGGTAGGTAACCAGGAGCCTATTGGCCCTTCTGTAACTAATAGATTATGTGCTGAGAGGGAGCAGGTTCTGGGAAGAATAACCAAGAAAGTGTGAAGTACCATATTTCTCAGACTTTTTCCAGTTTTCTTTTTCCTTCCTAACACTTTTTGAGACTTGGAGAAGGAAATGGCAACCCACTCCAGTATTCTGGCCTGGAGAGTCCCATGGACAGAGGAGCCTGTTTGGCTACAGTTCACGGTGTCGCAAAGAGTCGGACATGACTGAGCACACGCTTTTTGAGAATATACCATATACTGCCTGCTTCCACATAGAGCATGACGTTTAATCCTCTCAGTAACCCTGGCAAGCATGGATCCTCATGGGAAGGAGGGAGGGATGGGAAGGATGGGAGGGAAGGAGGGCATGGCAACCCACTCCAGTATGCTGGCCTGGAGAATCCCCAGGGATAGAGCCGCCTGGCAGGCTGCAGTCCATGGGGTTGCAAAGAGTCAGACTTGACTAAGCACAGCAAATATGAGATAAGGGAACGGATATTAATGTGTGTTATATGGTTATTAGTTACTAAGGACTGTTCAAAGGGGCCTTCATGTTTAAATTCATTTATTCCTCACGTCTCCTTAAGGTAGGTCTATTGCTTTCATGTCACAGGTGAGGAAATCAACACTCAGAAATGAGACAGAAGTTGCCAGATGTCAATCTGGAGGTGGTGAACTTGAATTTAATCTTGGCCCCGTGTCCCCAAAACTTCTCTGATTGGAGGGCGGCACAAGGATCCCAGAGAGGTGCTTTCTAGGTTCCATTTGGGTGTGGGGGGCAAATTTTATGTTTTAAATGTGTCCTTTAGTTGGATCTTAAAAATATAATTAAATACACTCAGAGGTGTGATATCCAAATTTTAACACATTGGAGATCACCTTGTATGACACCCCGCACCCAGCAAAATAAAATAAGAGTAACAAATCCGCCCCACCTTGGAGTTCCCTGACTCAGTTGCCACTCAAAACTCCTAAGCATTTCCGTCTTTGCAGCCTTCCACACCCAACCAGTCCTCTAGCCCTGAGATTTCCTGGATCCCAGTCTGAGTCAGCATTCTAGCCTCATACTCCAATAGCACTCTGTAGCATGTATTATAATGATTATTAAATAATGACTTGCATAATTAATTTTGTTTAATGTCTGTATCCCCTGGCAGATTTAAATTTCACAAAGGTGATCAAGACAGCTTCTCACCGCTATATCTCTAGCAGTGACTTATTTAGTCTATAAATAAATACCAGGTTAAATCATTTTTGTGCAGACCTCAGATCAAAGCTTTTCTTTCATCACTATTTAATTGAAGAGGACCCTGAAATGACAGGACATGCTGTCATGCTGTTAAGGAAGTCTTACCAACTGTGACTCCGTTCTGGCACGAATCAAGATTTTTATAGAATCCACAATAACAAAAAGGGAAGGGCAAAAAATTAATTGGACACTGCTCTAACTACGAGTGTCAAACTTGGAGGCTTATCAAAATAGCCATATTGTTTGGTGATTGACCATAGCAAATAAAGATTATAAACGAGAGACTTCCCTGTTGGCCCAGCAGTTGAGACCCTGCATTTCCAATGCAGAGGGTGCAGGTTCAATCCCTAGTTGGGGAACTAAAATCCCACATTTTGGTTGGCTCAGCCAAAAGCTAAAATTACTTTAAAATATTTAAATAGATTATAACCTTGAGTTCATGACATACAATCTAGCTTCATAAGATGCCTCTTTAATATATCTTATATAGTAAGATGTAACGTAAGATTTAATTTGAAAATAAAACTGAATAACTACTGATATAACTTCCAAAAATTAGTGCTGGTAACTGAAGAGGCCCTAGTTAAAATCTGTTAAGTGAGAGAATGAATGAATGAATACTATATTTGACTTTATGGACTGAATATCTGTGAATCCTCTAAAATTCAAATGTTGAAACTCATCCCTCAATGTGATGGTATTGGGAGGTGGAGCCTTTGGGAGGTTAGATGAGATCATGAGGGTTAGTTAGTTAGTTAGTTCAGAAACTCAGTCATGTCTGACTCTTTGCGACCCCATGAATTGCAGCACTCCAGGCCTCCCTGTTCATCACCATCTCTCAGAGTTCACTCAGACTCACCTCCATCGAGTCCGTGATGCCATCCAGCCATCTCATCCTCGGTCGTCCCCTTCTCCTCCTGCCCCCAATCCCTCCCAGCATCACAGTCTTTTCCAATGAGTCAACTCTTCCCATGAGGTTGCCAAAGTACTGGAGTTTCAGCTTTAGCATCATTCCTTCCAAAGAAATCCCAGGGCTGATCTCCTCCAGACTGGTTGGATCTCCTTGCAGTCCAAGGGACTCTCAAGAGTCTTCTCCAACACCACAGTTCAAAAGCATCAATTCTTCGGCACTCAGCCTTCTTCACAGTCCAACTCTCACATCCATACATGACCACAGGAAAAACCAGAGCCTTGACTGGACAGACCTTAGTCGGCAAAGTAATGTCTCTGCTTTTGAAAATACTATCTAGGTTGGACATAACTTTTCTTCCAAGGAGTAAGCGTCTTTTAATTTCATGGCTGCAGTCACCATCTGTAGTGATTTTGGAGCCCAAAAATGATTTCTCAAGAGGCAGCTTAGGTAGTCTGGTATTCCCATCTCTTTCAGAATTTTCCACAGTTTATTGTGATCCACACAGTCAAAGGCTTTGGCACAGTCAAGAAAGCAGAAATAGATGTTCTTCTGGAACTCTCTTGCTTTTTCCATGATCCAGTGGATGTTGGCAATTTGATCTCTGGTTCCTCTGCCTTTTCTAAAACCAGCTTGAATGAGGGTGCAGCCCTAATAAAAGGGACTAGTGCCCTTAGAAGTGTGCAGAGCTTGCTTCTTCTCTGCTCTCTATGGTTAGAGGACATAAAGAGTAGGATCAGCAAGCTGCAACTCAGAAGACCTTCATTAAACCTGATCCTGACCTTGGACTCCAGCCTCCAAATCTAAAGAAGGTGTCTGTTTTCTATAAGCCACTCAGTCTACCCTGGTTTGTTATAACAACTAAGCATTTGGTAAATACCCACATTAGCCATTGTGGCCACAAATTTCCATTTCATTCATCAGCCATCTCTGCCCCTCCTCTCTCACTTTTTGTCCCCTCTTTCCTCTTACCTATAACAACTTTCTTTAATAAAGCTTTTTGGTAAAAACAAAACAAAACTTTAGTAAAGGTGCACCTTTATAAAGATTGTTCCTTTATTTTTTTTTAATTTTATTTTTACTTTATTTTACTTTACAATATCGTATTGGTTTTGCCATACATTGACATGAATCCACCACGGGTGTATAGAGATTGTTCCTTTAGAAATAACCCAGACATCCAAATTTCTCTATGAACTCATTTCTTTGAAATGGCAAATAAGCACCTCCTACTTGAAGAAGCCAGAAAATGTGAGACCAACATTAATTCTTGGTTTAAAGACAGCAGAAAAAAGCAACAGAGAGGCTGTTTTATTTTATGAGGTTGGTTTTTTTCTGGTAATGTTTGTGTTTTGACTTTTAAAATTATTAGGATTTTCATAAATATTTGAACCCTGTGGAAATAATCTCATCAACATTCTATTTCTAGGTCTATAAAGCAATTACAAGCTTGAAAGTGCTATTTTATTGTAATAAAAAGGAGAGTATTGGTGATATGTGGTTTGTGGTTTATTAAAGCCAGCTTGCTTAGACTTTAAAATGAGTAATTGCCAGCATAATTACTGTTTTACATTATGCGATCTGCACTCAGCTTTTTCGGTGAATCAAGTCTTTCCACAGGTTTATTGGTGCTCCTGCCTGCAGGACTAAAAAAATGTGGTTAAATAATTTAGCACCTAAGTGGTTACCTATAACTGTGAATCTAGCTTTCACAAAGTGGTCTTAGAGATTCTTTGAGTTAAGCCCAGAACAAGAATACCCACACAACTCTCACTGCCTCGAGAACCTAGGCTTCCTAACATCCTCTCTGTCAATTCCTTCTCCCCTCTCTTCTGCCGGCCTCATACCTGCAAGTCGGTCACATTTCTCTCCGGTTTCAAGGGGCCACTCTCTCACCCTCACTGACGAGGTGCTGACAAGTTGGAGGTGTGTGTCTTCGGGGCCCCCAGATGCCGAGCATCTATTCTGGATCACCCTTCTCCTCACCCTTTCTTCCTGCTCACTTCTTTAGGTCACCAGGACACTGGAAAGAATGATAAGAAGTCATTTGGCTTCCGTACGTGTATGCTAAGTCACTTCAGTCATGTCTGACTGTGACCCCAGGGACTGTAGCCCCCCAGGCTCCTCTGTCCATGGGGATTCTCCAGGCAAGAATACTGGAGTGGGCTATGCCCTCCTCCAGGGGATCTTGCCCACCCAGGGATTGAAACCACATCTCCTGACCCAGGGATCGAATCCACATCTCTATGTCTCCTGTACTGGCAGGCAGGTTCTTTACCACTAGCGGCCCCTGGGAAGCCCTGACTTCTGGAAAAATCCTAAATAATCTCTCTCACCTCTAAGTGCCTAGAGTGTTTATTGGTTCTAAGGCCTGGGTGTCACCTATGGGTACTGTCTTTGATAAAATTTGTTTTCTTCTTATACTTTTATCGCAGAAAGATAGATTACGAGCTCCACAAGGTCAAGCCAGTCTTCCTCCCTTTTGTATTACTCGTCATGTATAGTAGGTGGTAATGAAATTCAGAAAGGAGCGACTAAGCCTGCAGACGCCTCTGCTTGGTCTGATGCAGGCTGGAGAGGACCTGTCCATTCTCCTACCGTCTGAGGATTTGACACTAGCTTTCTTTTGCCTCATGACGTTTAGGGAGGTCAGGAAAAGAATGAACTAAGAGAGCTTTTCAGTGACCTTGTCTTCTGTGTTCTCACTAATTGACTATTACCAGCATCTTTTCTATTCAATTTTATTTTTTAATTTTTATTGGAATGATTGACTTCTAGGTGAGCTAACATGGCTAGTTAGCTATGGTTCTCGAACCTGATTAAGCCACTGCTATCTTGTTTTCTTTGGAGAAGGCAATGGCACCCCACTCCAGTACTCTTGCCTGGAAAATCCCATGGATGGAGGAGCCTGGCAGGCTGCAGTCCATGGGGTCGCTAAGAGTCCGACACGACTGAGCAACTTCATTTTCACTTTTCACTTTCATGCATTGGAAAAGGAAATGGCAACCCACTCCAGTGTTCTTGCCTGGAGAATCCCAGGGACGGGGAAGCCTGGCAGGCTGCCGTCTATGGGGTCGCACGGAGTCGGACACGACTGAAGCGACTTAGCAGCAGCGTCTTGTTTTGTTGCTGTTTCACCATCTTTTGTTTTTATCCTCATTCTGAAACGGTTAAAAGAAAAGAAGGCAGTGTGTGCTACAAAAGGCAATCTCTCCTATTGACAAAACGCCATATGGAAATAAAGATTTTTCTCTTTTTGTTTATAATCCCAGGACCTTGATAGGCCTCTGGCTCCTAAGATGTTGACGTGGGTGTGTGTTTTGTGGTATCTTGAGGTTCACTGCTCACTTCGGAAACAATGTTTTATGACATTTGTCCCTCATGTTTAAGGGTGTCATTAAAAGAACAATCCACGTTAGCACACCGTCCTGTTCTGTCTATATCGCTTCTCTTCAGAGATGCTCAGTGCAAGACAACATAATGATAACCACTGCGGAAACTTAGGAGAAATCACACCATTTGTGGAAAGACACAAGGTGAGCGGATAGTGGAGACCAAGAAGCTGCAAATTAACGAGCCAACTGCAGCCAAGTTTTAAAGTCTTCAAAACTCTCTCAAGCTGATTACCTGTATTTTGAGGCTTGTGGTAATTCCTCTTGTTGAAGAACAAGCTGTTTATGTGTTTTTATGGTGCATATCACCTGAATGTGAGCTGCTCAGACATATTATTTTAGAACAAGACACAGCGTTTTTATATCTTTATCGACTTAATGACCTCATATTTGCCTCTCTGGCTGATTTGTGTTCCAGTCATGAGTCTTCGGGGATTAACCACATATAAAGTGTTGTCTCTGAGGAGAATTTTTTCTACAACCAAATTGAATGGGGCTAATTGGAATGTTAGTGTAAATCACAATATTTATCTACTAATAATGTCTAAGAAATATATATTCAAGGTAAATGTACACACACATTCTTTTTTATAGAGGAAAATAAAACCTCAGGTATTAACTTGCTGAGCCAAAGGTAAATGAGCCAATCTGGCCACAGACTAATAATAACATATTACACGTTCATGAATTTCCCAAGTCTTTCCCATGCACTTTCACAGATATTACTTTATCTGATTTTCAATAGTTAGAAAGCTTTTTATTATAGAATCTACATTTCCTTATCTGAACCCTAGGAGCCAGATATACTACTTTTACAAAAGTATCAGGTTTTAAAAGTAATATTGTTCAGTTCATTTCAATCACTTGGTAGTGTCTGACTCTTTGTGACCCCATGAACCGCAGCATGCCAGGCGTCCCTGTCCATCACCAACTCCTGGAGTCCACTCAAATCCATGTCCATTGAGTCGGTGATGCCATCCAACCATTTCATCCTCTGTCATCCCCTTCTCCTGCCCTCAAGCTTTCCCAGCATCAGGGTCTTTTCCAATGAGTCAGCTCTTCGCATCAGGTGCCCAAAGTATTGGAGTTTCAGCTTCAACATCAGTCCTTCCAATGAACACCCAGGACTGACCTCCTTTAGGATGGACTGGTTGGATCTCCTTGCAGTCCAAGGGACTCTCAAGAGTCTTCAACACCACAGTTCAAAAGCATCAATTCCTCAGCACTCAGCTTTCTTTATAGTCCAACTCTCACATCCATACATGAGCACTGGAAAAACCATACCAGTTTTACAACTAGATAGACCTTTGTTGACAAAGTAATGTCTCTGCTCTTTAATATGCTGTCTAGGTTGGTCATAACTTTCCTTCCAAGGAGTAAGCGTCTTTTAATTTCATGGCTGCAATCACCATCTGCAGTGATTTTGGAGCCCAAAAAAATAAACTCTGACATTGTTTCCACTGTTTCCCCATCTATTTGTCATGAAGTGATGGTACCGGATGCCATGACCTTCGTTTTCTGAATGTTGAGCTTTAAGCCAACTTTTTCACTCTCCTCCTTCACTTTCATCAAGAGGCTTTTTAGTTCCTCTTCACTTTCTGCCATAAGGGTGGTGTTATCTGCATATCTGAAGTTATTGATATTTCTCCCAGCAATCTTGATTCCAGCCTGTGCTTCTTCCAGCCCAGCGTTTCTCATGATGTATTCTACATATAAGTTAAAAAAGCAGGGTGACAATATACAGCCTTGACGTACTCCTTTTCCTATTTGGACATATACCATTATTCCACAGCGCCCAGGGGTTGTATAGCAGTCTCTATAGTCAAGTTCATTGACTTGCAGGAAAACTTACCAATAGTCACACAAAATAAGTTAAGTAACGAATATAAAGCATCTCACATCAGTTTACATCAGGTTTTGCCAATAAATGGGGAAAATTTTTCGGCTTTCAGAGATTGAGGATTTGGCAAATAAATTCGAGATTGTGACGGTATACAAGATATATGTTAAAGGCCCAAGTTTTCACAAACAAAAACCAAAAATGTTCCATAGGCATCAATTCCTTATTTTAAAAAATCTCCCCAAATTATCAATACATTGTTCTGTCTTTATAAAATTTTAATCATTCTGCCTGGGTCTCCTGCCTCATTTTTGTCTTTACATTTATGCTGTCCCCAAGAATCTCGCCCCCAGAGTCATGACTTTTAAATTTCCCATTTTTAATCATGAAAAAAAAAATGTATGTTTTGAAGCCAGATCTAGATTTTAATCCTATGTAACTTTTTATAATTTACTGAACTCTCAATACCTCATTTTATTCAGCTCTAAAGTGGGAGTAACAATATTTATGTTGTAGGATTTATGTAGACTTAAAAAATACATGTGTGTAAAAGTGCTTAGCCTAAAGGACTGTAATAAAGGCTTCTAATTGTGTTAGCAGTCCTTGTTCTCGTCTCGCTTAATGACAGAACCTTAATATTTAGCTGGTGTAGGGCCACTGTAAATAATGACTCCATCTTCCAGCCCTCCTTGTGCTGAGTAGACGCTAAATTGCAGCCAATACAGTGAAAGCGGAAGTGCTGGCTGGCACCTTCCAGGAGACGCAGGAACAGCCGGTTTGTACCTTTCGCTCTTTGTCCTTTGTTCCTTCCTCCACCCTGGAATCTGAAAAAGGTGCCTCCGGAAAGCATGCCTGAGCCATGACAGAGGGCTCCACCTTCGGGCTGGTGGAGTAACGAGCATACCCGGGAAGCATCTTACAGCTCCGTGGGGCGAGCTTCAGTGCTGCGCAACCCACCTTTGCATTTCTTCACACGAGAGAGATGCCGAAGTCCAGCTTATTAAGTCACTGTTATTGTGGGGTTTTGGACACAGCTGAATCTAATTCTGTTAAAGCATTCAATACATGTTGGTTCTCTTGAGTTGTACTCACAATCCGCTTTTTATAGGCACTCATAAACTCTCTTTGCAGGTGTTCAGAACCTTCCAGTTTGGGCTTATTGGTTAATTCCAATGGTGCATTCACAGCCCGGCTGTGGGTACCTCCTCCCCATACCTTGGCCTGGCAGGTGCCGTCTTTCTCCCAGCCCTTCAACATGATCTCAAATTAACCAGTTGTTTGTTATGTAAAGCATTTTCCGTTACATTTCTGCTTTATCCTACTTTCCTTTCCTGCGCCTCTTAAAGATCTCTTTAATGGTTTCATCTTAAATTCCTTTAATTCCTATTTTGTAATTCTAGAACTCTTTTGATATCTCATTGTGAAATACTGTTTTAGGCTTTCTCTTTGTCTCCTCTCTTCCAACCTTTTCATTAGATCTTTTTTTTTTTTTTTTTTTCAGTCTCATTTTTCCATTTCAGAAAAAGTTTTCTCTTCATTTCTTTATTTCTCTCTTAGGATAATACTGGCTTCTTCCCAGAAGGCAGTGCAACTTCAGAAGTGAAGCTCCTACATCCTTCACAGCACTCTGGAGAGATTAAAGCCAATAAAACATAATGTGCGTTTATATTAACATTTATGTGCATTTGAAACACACAAAATAATATACATTGTATAGGTACACAACAATGTAGAAAGAGGAAGAACAATGCACTGAGTAGATAACAAATTGACTTTAATTTGTTAATTTGCGTAATTGATTATGTGGGAGCAGGGAGGGAAGTAAGGTTGAATAGGAGATTTTGGCTCTATCTGTACACTTTTAGGCAGTTTTACTGAGATATAATTGACATACAATAAACTCTGTATATATATTCTTAAATCCAAAGTTCTTTTGGCTGTTCTAAGTGTCTGCATTACCATATGAATTTTAGAACAGCTTTAAAAGTTCTACAAAAATGTCTGGGATTTTAATTGGAATTGCTTTAAATCTATAGATCAATTGGAAGAGAATAGAAATCTTAATCATATTGATTATTCCTGTCTATGAACTCAATGACACTCTGCTCATTTAAAAAGAAAAAAAAAAGGGATTTCTCTTTTGTTTCACTTGGATAGTTTCCATGATTATATCCTCCAGTTTGCTAGTTTTTTTTTTTTTTTTTTCTTGGCCATCTCTCGTCTATGGTTAGTCCCATCCAGTGCATTTTTTTCATCTATGATTAATCTCATCAAGTAAATTGTTTCCATGTTAAAAAGATTACTTGCAGTTATTTCTATAATTTCAAAGTCTCTCAAGTTTTTTTTAACATGTTAAATACGGTTAGAGTGTCCTGAATATAGTTTTAGTATCCTATGTGCCTGCTAAGTCACTTCAGTCGTGTCCAACTCTGTGTGACCCTATGGACTGTAGCCTTCCAGGCTCCTCTGTCCATGGGATTCTCCAGGCGAGAATACTGGAGTGGGTTGCCATGCCCTCCTCCAGGGGATCTTGGATCTGAAATGAAAACTCTTAGTATACTAATCTGCTAATTCTAATATCTGGCTTAGTATTGGTCTGTTTGATTGATTGTTCCCCTCATTATGGATAGCATTTTGTCACTTCTTTGCATGTCTGATAATTTTTGAGTGGCTTCCAGGCATTGTCATTTTTACTTTGTTGGGATGGATATTTTTGTGTTCCTATAAATATTCATAAACTTTCCACCTGGATTCAGTTCATTTTCTTGGAAATAGATTCTTTAAGTCTAGCATCTATTCTTTTTCAAGGTGGGATCAGGTAATATTACTTTATTCAGGAACCTATGAATTTTGAGTTTATCTAGTTTAATTAATTGGAGAAGGAAATGGAAACAAGTACAATTCCCAGACCTGAGTAACAAGCCAAATGGTATATTCTCTTATACTCTAAAATGGTTCTTTCCCTAATCTTGGACAGTTTATTTACATGCATTTTTCTTTCCAGAACACCAGTTTTGTAATTGTCTATCTTCTTGTTTGTCTTGTCCACTGATCATGAATTTCCTGAAGGCAAAACCAGTCCCACATGGCCTGACAGAGTGGACTCACTCAATAAATACTTATTGATTAAATAAAGTAGAAACGACAAGGACATAAATACAAGGCAAATAACAGAGATATACTTTCAGTAAATAATTTCAGACGTGAGATATATTACTTCTGATTTCTGCTTAGTAAATATTTACTGAAAGAGTAAAGAAGCCCAATGTTATATTCATTTGCCAAATTTGTGTTAGCCATATCTAAAACTTGGATTCAGGTTTCTATGGCATCATTTTGTATCCTAAAATATAGATAAAACAGAAAGATACCCTAGAAGTGAGATTAAACATAACTTGGCAAAAGCCTTAAATATTTGTAAAGACAGTGTTCTTTTTTCTGTTATTTAACTTGTCTTCTCCTGGAAGGAGGAGGCCACCCACTGCTTGGATATTTTCCTATCTGTTATTATGCTAAATAAAATCTGATAGTCCTTTTTGTCGTTATAGAGTCAATGACTTCATCCTTTTTTGTCACCATTTTTACAATATAACAGGCTCAAATGTTGAAAAGTTTTATCTGGTAACCTTATGAAATGGGTACCTTTCCACAGTCATAATTTTAATCAACCACTCCTGGTCTAATATGTGAGAAATAATCATACTCAAGGAAGAGTGACACATATTTTCTGGGTCTTATTAAAAGAAGTGCTTTCCAAAAATGGAGTTGGTGATCTTTATGTCATAGAATTGTTATGGGGCATAAAAGAGCTAATATGTGCCAGTGGTCTGGCATATAGTTATTGCCAAGTGAACTAGTCCTGCTTTCTGAAACAGTTCAGTTCAGTCGCTCAGTCGTGTCCGACTCTTCCCGACCCCATGAATTGCAGCACGCCAGGCCTCCCTGTTCATTACCATCTCTCGGAGTTCATTCAGACTCACGTCCATCAAGTCAGTGATGCCATCCAGCCATCTCATCCTCAGTCGTCCCCTCCTCCTCCTGCCCCCAACCCCTCCCAGCATCAGAGTCTTTTCCAATGAGTCAACTCTTCACGTGAGATTGCCAAAGTACTGGAGTTTCAGCTTTAGCATCATTCCTTCTAAAGAAATTCCCGGGTTGATCTCCTTCAGAATGGACTGGTTGGCTCTCCTTGCAGTCCAAGGGACTCTCAAGAGTCTTCTCCAACACCACAGTTCAAAAGCATCAATTCTTCGGCACTCAGCCTTCTTCACAGTCCAACTCTCACATCCATACATGACCACAGGAAAACCCATAGCCTTGACTAGACGGACCTTAGTCAGCAAAGTAATGTCTCTGCTTTTGAAAATACTCTCTAGGTTGGACATAACTTTTCTTCCAAGGAGTAAGCGTCTTCTAATTTCATGGCTGCAGTCACCATCAGCAGTGATTTTGGAGCCCAAAAAAATGAAGTCTGACACTGTTTCCACTGTTTCCCCATCTATTTCCCATGAAGTGATGGGACCAAATGCCATGATCTTCGTTTTCTAAATGTTGAGCTTTAAGCCAACTTTTTCACTCTCCTCTTTCACTTTCATCAAGAGGCTTTTTAGCTCCTCTTCACTTTCTGCCATAAGGGTGGTGTCATCTGCATATCTGAGGTTATTGATATTTCTCCCGGCAATCTTGATTCCAGCTTGTGTTTCTTCCAATCCAGTGTTTCTCATGATGTACTCTGCATATCTTCTGAAACAGTATTTTGTACTATTTAACCTAAAACCAAACTATTAAACTGAGTAGGAGTGGTAATGGAAGTTACTTCCTCCATCTGGTATAAGTGTGAAGGAGAGAAAGCAAAAGAACCAGACATTTGCTTAATACCAAATTGCAAGTCTTCATCTGTAGGTGAATAATCCATGCCTTATCAAGCACCATAAATCATCTATGAGATTGCACATTGGGTGCTTGAGAAGTGAGGCCTGAAGTCTCCTTTCACTGTCTAATCCCAGGACAACCTATAAAATTAGTATATCTAAGAAACAGGAGGAGATGAAAAGAGGAGATTTCTAGTTGCAGTAGTTAATGACAGTGGCCCTGGTGGGGTGGGGTGTGGGGAGGGCATCTTTGCCAAAAGAGGCTCTGCCTTCAAAGGGGTAGAGAGCTATCCTGCACCCTGAACTAGAAAAAACCAGGGGAAGGAAACAGAACCTACATGGCATAAGATGCTCCAGCCAATAACCTATTTCAGTCTTGCCTGCTGTTTCACTGATTGTTTGAGGCTTTTACAAATGGTTTATACTTTCTATATGCAAATTATTGCAAAATATTTTTAGTCCATTTGGTTAGCAATTGGCTTTCCAACTTCCTTCATTTTCTGTATATATAACACCTTGGTCTCCTTGGATTTTATTATTTTACTTGTCTCTCTCACCTCTGGTACATTCTCAATCCAATTAGCCTTTATTTATTTTTTTGAATCTTTGTTCTTTATGTCGAATACAGTGGTTCTTAATGTAGAATGCCGTGCAGTTATAGCTTTTCTGTATGCCTAACTTTTATTTCTTGCTATTATTAGCCTTTGCACATAATATTCTTTCTCCGTTTTCACTGGTGTGTTTGACAATTCCCTATTTAGCATCATCTGGAAATTTCATTAATGAACGCCTTCTTCCAGATCATTAATAAAGTTGTAGCTCAAACTGCAGCTGACATTCATTCCCCTGGCTCCCTGGTCATCTTTTTGCAGTTCATCACGTTGCCCTTTATCATTTTTTTTTTTTTTTTTTTTTTTGAGGATTTGCCAGCCACTTTCCAATCCTCCAGATATTGCTTACACTCAGTCAGTTTAAATTAATTTTGTGACTGTGTTTCAGAATCTCATAGAGTACCTTGCATAAAATAAGCACTGGATAAACATTAGTAGGACTGCATTGGGTCACTAGGCCAGCTATTTGATTTATTCAGTTCAGTGTGTTTGGGTCTCCCCAACACTACCAATAAGGAGGGGAAGGGGACGACAGAGGATGAGGTGGTTGGATGGCATCACTGACTCGATGGACATGAGTTTAAGCAAGCTCCGGGAGTTGGTGATGGGCAGGGATGCCTAGGGTGCTGCAGTCCATGGGGTCGCAAAGAGTCAAACACGACTGAGCAACAGAACTGAACTGAACTGAATGCTACAAAAAAAAAAAAAGAACACAAATCTTTTTTTGGGGGGAGGGATAGACTTTTTAAGACAGTTTTTAGCACTTTCTCCAGTCCTTTTGAGGCTTCCCTGGTAGCTCAGATGGTAAAGCGTCTATCTAGAATGCAGGAGACCCAGGTTCAATCCCTGGGTTGGGAAGATCCCCTGGAGAAAGAAATGGTAACCCACTCCAGTACTCTTGCCTGGAAAACCCCATGGACTGAGGAGCCTGGTAGGCTACAGTCCATGGGGTCACAAAGGGTCAGACATGACTGAGCGACTTCACTTCACTTCTAGTCCTTTTAAATGATTAAGGGTGCTCCATTTCTTTTTATAGTTTAGACTCTATCTTAATCCAGGTACTGATATAGATAATAAGCAAGGAAGATATCCAAATACCATATGTGTGTGTGTGTGTGTGTGTGTGTGCGTGTGCGCTCGTTTATTCTAGTAACTTTACCATTCATCAGTTTTTAAAATGTCCTGGTAACCCTACCAAATTCCTAACTGGATTTAAGATATCTTATAATAAATACGTATTTACAATAAGACCAAAACAAACCATCATAGGACAAAAGAGAACACAAGAAAGAAAGAAAAGAAAAGCAAACAGCATGTCTTTAAATTCCTAAACCATGGCAAGAGTGACACGAGGGAGAAGAAAGTGGGAGTTTAGAAGCATGAATAAGGTTGAATTTTGACTTTATTGCTCATGAGATAAATGACTTCAAGCAAAGTTTGTGACCTCTTTCAGCTTCAGTTTTTCCATTAATGATATGGAATGATCATCTTTAACTAATCATTCCAGATAGCTAGTGTAGCTAAGACACTTACGCAGCTAGTGTAGGTAAGGCAACTAGAAGCACTCTTGGCTTATGATGTGCTCTGGACCTATTCCTGCCAGCGTTCCCTGCCTGCAGGAAGTGGTCCCTCTGCCCCATGGCACAAGCATGAAATTTAGAAGAAACACGCGATTCGCTTCCTCTTTCACCTCCACGTCCAAACAATAGCAAGTACCACTGCCACTTTCTCAGATTCACCCACTGCCACCCCTGTATGCGATCCTTGGTTGCTACAATGGACTTGAAGTCTCTCTGCTTCAGCTCAACTTTCCTTTAGTTCACTGCCTGCAGGACAACTGCATCTAACCTTTTCAGGGTTAGAGGCTGACACTCCATTGCTTAAACCTTGCGGGACTTCTCACTGACTTGAAATAAAAATCCTACCTCCTGTTTCCTTATGATCTGACCTACTTCCCTCAGACCACAAGCTTGAACAGGAGAGGGACCAACCCATCACTCAACACATACCTGGCACTGTCTGGCATGTTACCTAATACATGGGAAAGTGAAGGTGAAAGTGTCAGTCACTCAGTCATGTCCGACTCTTTGCGACCCCGTGGACTGCAGTCCATCAGGCTCCTCTGTCCATGGAATTCTTCAGGCAAGAATACTGGAGTGGGTAGCCATTCCCTTCTCCAGGGGATCTTTCTGACCCAAGGATCGAACCTGGTTCTCCTGCATTGCAGGCAGATTCTTTACCGTCTGAGCCACCAGGGAAACATTTACAAATATTTGCTGGATAAAAGAATACTGTCCGCTATTGCTGCAAGGGAAAAAGCTTTTCTCCCAACTTGATCATATGCTCCCCTTCTAAGTCAGTGTTCTAAAACTGCTCATAGCCATCCAGCAGTGAGAAATGGTGAAACTACGATTGCTCCTACATTGCTTCCACCTTCATTACCCAGACACTGACATTTAATAATCATTGAGTATTCAAGAATGCAGTTCTTATAGATGAAAGTAACTATTTGTTAAAGAGGAGGGGACTGGAATAAAAATGGAGAATCTTTTGATGAACATTACATTCAAATCATTAGAATTTCATATAGATGTAATTGCTCCCTCAGAAATAGATTAAATATACACAGCATTTTAAATGACATTTTTACATTGTTAAAGCACAGTTGATTATAAATTGTGAGTATTTTAAACCGGGCATGCTTCCTCTCCATCAATCAGTGTTATCATGACCATCTTTTTAATAAGATTATTTGCTAATGGAAAACTAAAATGTTCAATGCCTGCAGCAGCATTAACACAGAGAATGAGCAAGTGACAGCTCACCCAGCATTTGATTCTCTCTTCAGAATGCAGTGTCTGGAGAAATTCCTTTTTCTTCACTCACACACACACCAGTGCAGCTTCTGCTAATGGGTATTTTCTTCTGATGGGGAGTCGTGAGTGCCTTCAAGCTTTAAGGTGCTAATCATTAGCGGTTAAGAAGTATCTTAGAGAACAAACTCTGGCATTCTCCCCAAAAGCTGAAGGTTGAGATGCTGCAGGGCTATTTAGAATGCAGGATTTTGATATTTATACTCACTCAAATTAGGAAGATAATATATTAAGTTGACAAAAAAAGTAAAATCATCAGGCTTTCGATTGTACAACTCAGTAGACTGCTCAGCTGGGTGCATTTCATTAGCTGAGAAGTTCTAATGTGCTATTTACCTGCATGATTTTTTTTTAAGAGCTCAGGATTATGCATGATGAAAATCACCTTCCAAAAAAACGAAAACAAAAAGCAGAGGAGCACACAGAATCTCTAAAGGGAAATTCATTTTTATGTTTAAAAAATCAGAGATTTTTTTATGTGTTAGCTTATGTGTTTTGTGTGTTGGAGGTAGGACATGGCCATGGGTAGGAAGGAATCATTGGAAAGTAATCAGGAAACATGTTGATAACTCATTATAGGTGTTACCTACGTGTGTGCATGCTCAATTGCTTCAGTCATGTCTTCCGACTCTTTGCAACCCTATGGACCTTAGGCTACCAGGCTCCTCTGTTCACGGGATTCACCAGGCCAAAATACAGGAGTGGGTTGCTGTGTGCTCCTCCAGAGGTCTTCCTGACTCAGGGATCAAACCTGTTTCTCCTTCATCTCCTGAATTGCAGGCAGATTCATTACCACTGAGCCGCCTTGGAAGCCCAGTGGCTTCTATACTATACTATACTGTACTATACAGGGAGGCCTGGCGTGCTGCGATTCATGGGGTCGCAAAGAGTCAGACACGACTGAGTGACTGAACTGAACTGAATACTATACTATACTTCTATATCTATACTAATTGCTAATTAAATAATTCTTATTCATTATAAGAATTCACTATAAAAGAAGCATTGACATACATTGAGGAAGGATATTAAACTCAAAGTGTGAAAACTTGTTCAAAATATAGAAAGGATATTGGGTCAGAACACTGCTTTGTATCTGAAGAGCAAATAGTAGAGAAAACCAAGACCTTCATTTCTGGCCTTTAAGTGTATCTCTTTCTCCAGACTTCCTAAGTTCTCTGCACTGAGTGAATACCTGGAACCTGTGCTCTCTCCTACCATATTTTGAGTAACATTTTTTAAAAAAAGTATAAGCAACACTCTTGAGAGTCCCTTGGACTGCAAGGAGATCCAATCAGTCCATTCTGAAGGAGATCAGCCCTGGGATTTCTTTGGAGGGAATGATGCTGAAGCTGAAACTCCAGTACTTTGGCCACCTCATGTGAAGAGTTGACTCATTGGAAAAGACTCTGATGCTGGGAGGGATTGGGAGCAGGAGGAGAAGGGGACGACAGAGGATGAGATGGCTGGATATGGCATCACTGACTCGATAGACGTGAGTCTGAGTGAACTCCGGGAATTGGTGATGGACAGGGAGGCCAGGCGTGCTGCGATTCATGGGGTCGCAAAGAGTCGGAAACGACTGAGCGACTGAACTGAACTGAACTGAAGCAATAAATGATGAAATAATTATATCTATCATATAATTAAAAGTTTAAACTGGTCAAACTCACCTCAGAGACTCTCAGACATGCAATAAAGAACCCACCTATATTCTGTTGTATAGGAGTCTGAGTGACCCCCAAGGGGAGGAAGTCACAGGATAAACAAGGACAGCCCAGGCAGATGTGAACAAAAATAAAGCATTGACTTCTGTGTTCATATCAGATGAATTTTAATCTGGGGAGAATCTAGATAGAGAATGGCACTTTATAAGGCACTTTATACGGTACAGCCCACAATGAAGCTCAAACCAGGTGATTACCCACTGATGAAATAATACAACACCAACATCATTATAAAAATCACTAGAAATATAAGGCAGAATTGGAGACTTTAAGCTACAATCATCAATAAAACAAATGAACAAAAAACAATTAAGGCATTAAGAGTACAGAAAGCCTAGATAACCATTTATAAGATGACATGTATACATATATACATGGAATATATATATGTATATACACAGCGGCTTCCCTGGTGGCTCAGATGGTAAAAAATCTGCCTGTGATGTGGGAGATCCAGGTTCAATCTCTGGGTTGGGAAGACTGTCTGGATAAGAGAAAGGCAACCCACTCTAGTATCCTTGCCTGGAGAATCCCATGGACAAAGGAGCCTGGCAGGCTATAGTCCATGGGGTCAGAAGAGTCAGATACGACTGAGCAACTAACACTTTCACATATATATACATATAGAATATATACATATATATACATATAGAATATATAGATATATATACATATTAGACCTACTATATATAGTCTAATGTAAACATATTAGACCTACTACCTGAGAACAGAGAATACTTCTTTTAGATGCGCAGGAAATTTAATTACTTTAATTTTACAAAAATTTACATATTGGCCATAAATAAAACTTCAGCAAGTTCATCACAGCTGAAATAGGATCAAAGTATTTTTGATCAATTGCAATAAAAGGAGAAATTTGAAAATATAACTATTTAAAAACAAACAAAAAAAAGTCATGTGGAAATTTCCAAATTTTCCCTTAATCCTTGA
>SJYT01015954.1:53342-66190 GCA_006410635.1 Cephalophus harveyi | reverse complement strand
TTCATACTGTTCATGGGGTTCTCAAGGCAAGAATACTGAAGTGGTTTGCCATTCCCTTCTCCAGTGGACCACATTCTGTCAGACCTCTCCACCATGCCCACACGTCTTGGGTGGCCCTACAGGGCATGGCTTAATTTAACTAAGTTAGACAAGGCTATGGTCCTAGTGTGATTAGATTGACTAGTTTTCTGTGATTATGGTTTCAGTGTGTCTGCCCTCTGATGCCCTCTCGCAACACCTACCTTCTTACTTGGGTTTCTCTTACCTTAGACTTGGGGTATCTCTTCACGGCTGCTCCAGCAAAGTGTAGCCGCTGCTCCAGCAAAGTGCAGCTGCTGCTCCAGCAAAGTGCAGCCGCTGCTCCTTACCTTAGATGAAGGGTATCTCCTCACCGCCGCCCCTCCTGACCTTGAACGTGGAATAGCTCCTCTAGGCCCTCCTGCGCCCGCGCAGCCACCGCTCCTTGGAAGTGGGGTAGCTCCTCCCGGCCACCACCCCTGACCTCAGGCGTGGGGTAGCTCCTCCTGGCAGTCAACCTTAAGGGATATCAACCCTGAGAGTTCACTGGAAGGACTGATACTGAAGCTGAAGCTCCCGTATTTTGGTCATCTGATGCACACAGATGACTTATTGGAAAAGTCGCTGATGCTGGGAAAGCTCGAGGGCAGAAGAAATGGGCAGCAGAGAATGAGATGACTGTATGGCATCACCAATGCAATGAACATGAACTTGGACAAACTTTGAGAGATGGTGAGGGACAGAGCAGCCTGACGTGCTGCAGTCCATGGGGTCACAAAGAGTCGGACATGACTGGGCACCTGAACAACGCCAACAGGGCAAAGGCACCTTGTTTACATTAAGTGCTTCCCACTTCCACTGAAATATAAACTAGCAAAGAGAAAAACTCCATTCTTGATTATTTCTCAAATTAACTTTTAGTCTGGAAAACAACTGACTACCACCAGAAATATGTCTTCTTTTAGAAAAGTGTATAATTGGCTGCCATTTGACATTGTGTGGCATTATTAAAATCTTGAAATTCTCTTTACGTGAATTTTTTCTGGCCACTGGACAACATGTTTGCAGTCCCAAAGATTCCCTTGCTGTCTTAATCGGCCTCATCTATTTTGAGAGCTTCTCAGCCAGAGATGATTTTGAATGAGTCAAGTTCTTGGTACAGCTTTAGAGAATGAAATGGTTCAGACTAATATAAAGATAAAATGGGAGTTCCTCTTTCAGTATCCTATCATTTTGCCTTTTCATACTGTTCATGGGGTCCTCAAGGCAAGAATACTGAAATGGTTTGCCATTCCCTCCTCCAGTGGACCACATTCTGTGAAACCTCTCCACCATGACCCGCCCGTCTTGGGTTACCCCACGAGCATGGCTTAGTTTCATTGAGATAGACAAGGCTGTGGTCCTAGTGTGATTAGATTGACTAGTTTTCTGTGATTCTGGTTTCAGTGTGTCTGCCCTCTGATGCCCTCTTGCAACACCTACCGTCTTGGTTGGTTTTCTCTTAGCTTGGATGTGGGGTTTCTCTTCATGGCTGCTCCAGCAAAGCGCAGCCACTGCTCCTTACCTTGGTTGAGGGGTATCTCCTCACCACGACCCCTCCTGACCTTGAGCGTCTGGTAGCTCCTCTTGGCCCTCCTGCACCTGCACAGCCACCGCTTCTCAGATGTGGGGTTGCTCCTCGTGGCCGCCGCCCCTGACCTCAGGCATGGGTAGCTCCTCCCAGCAGTCAATCTTAAGGGATATCAACCCTGAGTGTTCACTGGAAGGACTGATACTGAAGCTGAAGCTCCAGTAGTTTGGTCATCTGATGCACACAGATGACTTATTGGAAAAGTCGCCGATGCTGGGAAAGGTTGAGGGCAGAAAAAGTGGGCAGCAGAGGATGAGATGACTGTATGGCATCACCAATGCAATGAACATGAACTTGGACAAACTTCAAGAGATGGTGAGGGACAGAGCGGCCTGGGTGCTGCAGTCCATGGGGTCACAAAGAGTCGGACATGACTGGACGCCTGAACAACGCCAAAAGGGCAAAGGCACCTTGTTGACATTAAGCGCTTCCCACTTCCACTGAAATGTAAACTAACAAAGAGAAAAACTCCATTCTTGATTATTTCTCAAATTAACTTTCGGTCTGGAAAACAACTGACTACCACCAGAAATATGTCTTCTTTTAGAAAAGTGTATAATTGGCTGCCATTTGACATTGTGTGGCATTATTAAAATCTTGAAATTCTCTTTACGTGAATTTTTTCTGGCCACTGGACAACATGTTTGCAGTCCCAAAGATTCCCTTGCTGTCTTAATCGGCCTCATCTATTTTGAGAGCTTCTCAGCCAGAGATGATTTTGAATGAGTCAAGTTCTTGGTACAGCTTTAGAGAATGAAATGGTTCAGACTAATATAAAGATAAAATGTAACCATGATTATTACTACTTCTGATTAACTTTTATTCTGTACAGCACACTATCAAGACCTTGTCAATTAATACCTGAATTACTGGTTTATACAAATGTTTCCACCTTCCTCATCCCATTCTAGGGCAACAGTCTACCTCACTGTGGCAGACAGTGCATCACCAGCAAGTGCAGAATTGACTGGACAGGCCATGTGATTGTGCTTCATCTCCGTCTGATAAAGTACTTGTTTAAAATGCAGATCCCCAGGTGTCCCTCAAGACTGTCAAACATCCCCCTGTGATTCCACTGCTCACTGAGGTTTGAGAACTACTGAATGAAAGGATGGGAAATAAATTGAAAACCATGTCTTTGTTCCTTTGAAATGCACCATATAGTCAGTGAAGACAAACTCCTTATATATAAAGCCATTTGATTTTATTATCAAGTAATATACCAAGAGTATGAGGGCATGCAACAAAAAATCTGCTCTGAATACATGGCTGAGTGGATGAATGAATTCAGCCCAGACTAAGCATGGGAGCGTGATGGATATACTTGCTTTTCTCCTGTGCTGCTCTGTCTTCATGTGATTCTGTGGTTTCACAAGTTTAACAAAATATGCCATGTCTCCATAAGCAAGGTTGGGTTGTGTCAGCTTTGAAGTTACACCAGCATCCTGCTGACAGAAGGGGTATGAAGCCAGTACTTATGATGATATGAAAAACTACAAAGGGCTTCGCTTACTCTGAATGAATCCTAGTTAATGTAAGTGGCCACTAAAGAATAGAAATAGAGTATGACACATCCTAGCCAGTGGCAGAAGGCAGAGGAGTGGAATTTGAAAATTTGTTTCAAAACTATGATGGAAAAGAGAATAAAATAAACCTAGATAAAATCAGTACAAATGGGAACAATAAAGTAAGATGATTAGAAATCATTCCGAAGATATCAGTGATCTCACTTCATATAAGAGGAACAAACTCTTTAGTTTAAAATGCAGAGAGATTAGTTTGAATAAAAGAAACCTGAAATTCACTATATTCTGTTTATCAGTGACAGACATAAAATGACACAGAGAGAACATAAGGGGAAAGAAAGACTGAAAGTGAAAAGAGGAGAAAGATATACCTGGATGTTAACAATAAATGTGTTTGAGGCCACTGCAGTCATATTATATAGCTGTAAGATTTCCAGATCCTAGACATCCTAAAGGAATAATAACACATGATTAAATACCACAATTTCAGGTCCTTGATATTCAGGTCCAAGCTGAATATTCAGGCTTGTTTTCAATTCTGAGGTTGTTTTTTTTTTTTCCTAGAAAATGCCAATGTCTAAGTTTACGTTCATAAACTAGAATTACATTCCTGTGTCTGCCAACTTTCATTTCATTTTCCTGTTACAATGCTCTAGATGGAGAAGATACATTCTATATGAAACTGATTTCAGGAGGAATTGGCATCCTGTTTTGCTAATGGAGGGAATGCTGGGGACCGGCAGCTTCCTTGATAAAACCCAGGTCAGATTGCGAGGGCTGGGGTGGAGAGGAATCTCCTTGAGAAACATGTAGATCCCCTTTCACCTTTTCATTATTCTCCAAGACTTACAGACAAAGGGGCTGGTTTTTTAAGTGGTAATACATTTCTTCCTGGGAGTGAGGTAATGCATGTGAGACCTCAGAAGAGACCTCCAATCCTTCTCATACTTCACTGACAACCTCAGACGATCAGGCCTGATTTCATTAATCCTGCAGGAGGTGATTCATTTCCTTAGGATCCAACCAGTGGTTAAGTTATGCCATGTCTCAAGTCATTCTTTGTTCTGAGTGATTCATCAGGCAAGTTTCAAAAGAAAGGCATTTACTGTGGAAAAAGTGAGCTTGAAAAAAGTGGAGAGACTCAAAATTCACGCTTAAAAAATATCAAGAGAAGATCGAACAGTCACTCAGGTGACTGATACTGACTGGCCTCTTTGGCAGTCTTTGGACTGAACATTTGTCCTGGGAGGGAGAGCTTCTGTGATGACCCAGCCTTCCCTGGAGGATGTGCATTAAGCACCCTCTATTCTTCTCTTGAAGGAGCGCTACATACTGTGAGCAAAATCCCATAATGACAGTGGAAATCCTGCTCAGTGAATAGCTGATCTTTCTATTCTTTTTGAAGTGGGGAAACGGGGGCTTGTTTCTTTACAGTCTTTCTAGAGCTCTTAGTCCTTCTGTTGTATGAAATAAAACCAAAACGCAGCGTGTGGTCCTGTCTTTGTTAGTTTGACAATGAGGGTGTTGTGAATCAGGAGATTTCAAGTGAGTTCTCAGTTGTAATATACATTTGAGGGTAGGGACTAATTTTTGAAGATTTATCAATCTGGTGCTTGAAGAGGCATATCACAAGAAATGTTTTGTGCCTTACAACTCTTTTTCCTGGCTATGATTTATTAGAACGTGGTACTATAAATCATGCTTTCTGATTCCCTCTTCTCTTTCTGAAATAAGTGACTCATTCTGTAGGGCCAAGCTTGCTCCTTTTTATTCCTTTTATTTTTCATTTTCACTGAAAACCTTATTTTCATCTATCCCAGTTGTGTTCATGACATTTTTCGTGTTAATTCTCTCGCTATCTGGGAGTGCTCATTTAAAGAAAATTTCCATAAAAGTCATAGCTCATCTAAGAAATACAAGAAGTAAAAAACTGAAAATATGTGAGTCCTTAAGAAAAATGCATAGGTTTTAGTATATAAGCCATATTATTGCTGGTAAGCATGATATAAGTGAAATTTTATCTTATTTTGATTTTTTTCTCTTTCTGTAAAGGGTATAATTTTCACTGGGCTTGGAGAATGTGAATTCAAATTACAAGTCAGGTCATAAGCAATGTTTATCTCTTTAAGTCAAACTTCTAGAAAACCATAAAGAAAATAACCCTATTTTTTTTTTCAACACTGCAGGTGAACACCAAACATATTTAGGATCTAGGAGAGTTTTAAAGTGAATGATGGGGTAAATCAATAACTCCCACATGGAGGGAAGAAATGATTTTCTATTCAGGGTGTCAAACAAAACTAACATGATATTAATGGCTGAATGAACAGGCTTCCCATTTGCACTTGCATGAGGGGGAGGTTGAGGATTGGCAGTTGCTCATATAAATCAAGTCTGGTAAGAACTGTATGAATAAGCGTTTGACATTTTCAGTTGGAAAGGAGCAGCTTGTCTTCGGTTCTAAAAAGTCTTACCCTTGTGACAGTCATCTTTTTTCCTCTTTTGATGAACCAGATTTTTAATATCAACTTCGCATAAGCAAATGCACTGTAGTCCAGAGAGCAGAATTTTCTGAGGCAGCAAGGTAGCTAAGATGACAGGGGAAAACAAGACCATATTTGCCCATCAAAACCAAAGCCGTTGCCCAAGCATTTGCCAATACATTTCACTTAAGCTCTTTCCACTTGTGTTGTGTTTTACAATTCTCACATCTAAAGAAACAGGGAGAAAATGGTGACACATAAATCAGATTTTCTACTTTACATCAGCTGCATGGAGGAATCTAGTTACTGATCAAATGTCGCACATACCAATTAAGTCACTGTTAAACAGTGACTTATCCAACACCCATAGTTGAAGCCCTACTAAGTGTCCAGCAGGTTATATGATTTGTATCCAAGAGCAAATGTGTCGTGTCATAAGAACAAAAGAGAACTCAAGACATCTTGAGTTCTACTCCTGTCTCTACTATTTGTCATATAATCCCTGCAAGTCACCTGACCACCCCCAACCTTTGTAAAAATGAGGAAATTTAAATAAATATTTTCTAATGCACTTTCCAGCTCAAGCATTATGTCCTCAATTATCCTAACTGAACCTGCATTCCTACCTCTAGAGACAGTAGGAGGAGATCAAAAGGCAAACACAGAACAAATAAAGTACTCAATGGGCTAGGATTTAAGGCAGTGAGTCGTAAAAGTGAAGACCTCATCTCACAAAATATACATGACTCTATGTCCTTTCAAAAAAAAATGAGTCAAATCTGTCTAGGAGCTCAGTGTCAGAGCAGGACTGGAGACAGCTGTGTTTTGGCAAGGCACAAGTCATCTTCGTTCCTTCAGTGAGCTGACTTCAGCTAAGAGGCAGAGGTCAAGGCCACCTCCTTGCGGAGAACAAAGAGTTGCCTGTGTTGGTCAATTACAGTTGGTGGTGGTGGTGGTGATTTTGTCACTAAGGCGTGTCCAACTCTTGCGGCCCCATGGACTGTAGCCTGCCAGGCTCCTCTGTCCATGGGATTCTCCAGGCAAGAACACTGGACTGGGTTTGCCATTTCTTCTCCAGGGAATCTTCCCAACCTAGGAATCGAACCCAGGTCTCCTGCAGTGCAGGCAGATTCTTTACAGACTGAGCTACGAGGGAAGCCAATTACAGTTAGTGTTAATATTTAATCTCTCAGAACCGATTTCAGTGCATTCAATTAGTTAGGCCCCTGGCTTAACCCAACTTGAGGTCATTGCATACACACCCTTGGACCATTCTTCTCTGACTCTCGCAGCCACCTGGCAGCTGGCCCCGTGCAGAAGCAAACTTCTCCTGACATTCTGCTTCTACTCCTTTGGCCTTGTCCTGGTGCCTCACTTTTAGCTTCAGCTTTTGCCCCTCCTGCAGAAAGACAGAGACCCAAGCAGCGCATGAGCAGCAACTTCTGGCTGAATACGCTTTCCTCACAGCCATAAATTGTTAGCTCTAGAAAAATGTAGGGAGTCAGTCCTCTGGTATTAGGACTAGACCCAAGCAATGCATTAGACTCGTTGAAGAGGCACGAAACTCCACTTGAAAATTATCCAGTCCCTCACTCTCTCTTTAAAGAGATAGTAGACCTTCTTGCTGAGACTGAGGCACAGTAAGGGGACTAATCCAGGCACTTTTATATAATTATGTATCTAATCTTCTTAATAATATTTAACATTATTTGATATCATTCCAATTTTGCATTGAGGAATTGAAGGTTTAAAAGGTTAAGTAAACTGTCTAAGGTCAAAAACTTAGTACGTGGTAGAACTGGATTAAAACCCTTGACCTCAAAATTCTTTTTTTCCCCACTGTGCTCTTCTTGCAAGTACATAGAATTATAATTATCTTGGTTCCTCTCAAATTCTAAAGATCAAAAAATAAAATGTTAGTAAGTGAAAGATAGACGTAAGGAAGATAGAGTGTAGTAACTATATAGAGGTGACTCCTTTAAAGTAGTCACTTCCAATGCTTTGGGTAAAATAAATAAAACTGATCACTTCCTATGGAAGAGTGGACTTCCACCTTTTTTGCATCACAAGAATAACATGATATGAGCTTCTATATTGATCTCATAGGAAATTATGAGTCATTAACATTAATGTTTGATTCATGAATATGATCTTTTTTATTAAAGATATAAAATTTAAACACTCTGTAATTAAATATAATTTTGAAAATTCCTTTTCAGAAGATTTCCCCTGAAACTGCAATCTAATTAATGGTATTATATCATGATTTTTAAAATGATTTGAGAAACTCATCTGTAAGAGAGTCATACCAATAGTCCTGCAAGGTGTAACCTCACTGATAAAAAGTAAACAGCGAACTAGTGAACGTTGCTCAAGAGCGGAAGGTTCTTGTGCCATTGATTTGTGCCATGGTACTAATAGATGTTTTTGGTTTGATGTCAGTTGTTTGTCAAGGAGTTATAATAATATTTTTCTAAAAGCTCTGCTTTGACTCCTATTACACTGCAAGACTATTTTTTCTCCCAACCTCCCTACCATCTGTCCTGATTCTGCATTGGAAAATCTCCCTGATACTCCATCCAGAAGGGCTAAGCAAAATCAATATGGCAACAGCAGACTGCTGATGCATTCCAGCTTTTAAGTGGGATGTTGTTATGATTAACTATGGCCCAGCTCCTTACCTCTCTATTATCCCAGTGCTATCTCAAAACACTTCAGTCGCTCATCACATTCAATTAACTCTATATGCTTCCTAAAAATGCAGCATAAGGCTGAAAGAAATATGAAGGGGAAAAAAAAAGATCAATTATACTTAGCTTTCAGCAAGATTGGAATAATACGGTTTTCCCTTTTTGTCTATTTTGGTTAAAGACCAATCAATATATAAGAATATCTTGTGTTTTAAAATAGGGGCTGTGAAAATCATTTACATGATCTATTCTTTTAAGTGCCATATGCTTAGCTAGAAATTATATAGAACCCTTGAACTTTTTTTTCAGTATTACTACTCCAAATAGGAAAGAATCTTTTTAAAAACTTTATAACACCTAATTATATTAAGCAATCTGTCACTGTTGACTTTTCATAATCCAGCTACTAATGAATATGTGTACCTCTCTAATTATTAGAGGATAGCCCTTCATAGTGTGGCTGCTGCTGCTGCTGCTAAGTCACTTCAGTCGTGTCCGACTCTGTGCGACCCCACAGACTGCAGCCCATTGGGCTCCGCCATCCCTGGGATTCTCCAGGCAAGAACACTGGAGTGGGTTGCCATTTCCTTCTCCAATGCATGAAAGTGAAAAGTGAAAGTAAGTCGCTCAGTCGTGTCTGACTCAGCGACCCCATGGACTGCAGCCTACCAGGCTCCTCCGTCCATGGGAGTTTCCAGGCAAGAGTGCTGGAGTGGGGTGCCATTGCCTTCTCCAGTGTGGCAGTTTTGAGTAATGACAAGGGTCCAATGATGTTTGAAGTAGATTGAGATTTAGGGCCATGGAGACAGTATACTCAAAAAATAGTGGTGCTAGGGCGTCGCATGAATCATTCACATATGAAAGTCTCTTAGGAGCAGGGTAGATATTAGGAAGATATATTCAGGAGGCATTTGATTGTAAGGGTCAAAAAATTTAACTAATGTAAAAAACAAATTCATTCATTCATGGAAAGCTGGAGGTGAATCTCACCTCATACGTGTAGGTCATTTTTCTTGATCTATCTCTCAGTTTGTCTCTTTCGTTCTTATGTTTACTTCATCCTCTGTGTTGCAAACAAGAGTTTCCATCTGGCATGAAAGATGGTTATGGATATCCCCGGATTTGCAACTTCCTTGTTGAGCAAAGAAGTATAAAGAGCACTGTGTCTTACGAAGCCCATGTACAACTTCCAGGACAAGGTTTCCTGAAGTCATGCTTAGATCCTTTCTTGGACCAGTCGCCGTGGATGGAGAAACAGAGATCCAATGCTTGCTTGGACTAAGACCATGTTCCCCGGTGACCTAGGGGTTTGAGATCCTAGAAAAATGGAAGTCATTGGGACAAAACCTTTTAATACAGTTGGAAAGGAACAACACCAGCCAAAATTAAGAGTTCTTAATTTATATGGAGGAGAAGCTTTGGGTTCTGGTGAATTAATTAATCACAATTAATCCAAATGCAGAATCGATCGATGTAACTCCTGCTGCCCTATTTACAGCTATATCAGAGCTAAGCTAGCTTGAAAGGGTCTCACATGCGATCCTTACATTCTCTCCATGGATGGCTTCTTTTCATAAATGTTTTTATCTGATCTCATCCATTACAGTGGACACTTTCAAGCTTCATTAAGTGACTGTATCTTGCCAATTTCTCTGCCTGGTTTATAGCAGAACCTCAAAAATGTCTGTGAAGAATAATAGTCATGCATTTTTCTTCCCTTTGTAGAAAGACTGGTAGAGACTCTTTGAAATTAGATGCTCTATAACAGTGTAAGTTCTTGCTGTTTTCAAATTGTCTTCATTTGAGTGGGCACTTGGTGTGTGTATCAGTCACTCAGTTGTGTCTGACTCTTTGCGAATCCATGGCCTGCAGCCTATCAGACTCCTCTGTCTTTGGAATTCTCCAGGCAAGAATATTGGAGTGGGTTGCCATTTCCTCCTCCCAGGGATCTTCCCAACCCAGAGATCGAACCCAGGTCTCCTGAACTGCCAGCAGATTCTTTACTGTCTGAGCCACCAGAAAACCTCTTGGTATTCTCCCTCAAATTCCTGGTCTCTCCTACCCCTGGCTCCCTTATTGCCCTTTAGTTTAGACAATAGATAGCCCACACATTGAACTACTTTTAGTTCACCAGATCTTTAGAATTACCTCTCATTGTCCACCTCTTTCTGCCATGTTATTCTCACTAAAATAGAAAATTAACAGTTGATTTCATAGTTACTTGGCGAGTTACTGAAACTAGCATAGAATGTGTAACTGTCAGGTGTTTGCTTTTTGCCTAATATCACTGCAAATAGGCTCTGTGATTAATATGAGTAAATTATTTCTTTGTTTTGCCTTAACATGGTGATTGCAATGGAATACTATGCAACTGACAAAGTAACCTTGTGAAAATAAGAAATCAAGATTTTAACAAGATTTTAAGTGAAAAAACACAATATATATAATCTAATGTCTTGTTATTAATATATATGTAACTATATATAACTACATATACATGCAAATAATATGTATAAATGCATGTGTTCATTAGTTTTTTAATATGCCTCTCTGGCTGTCTCTTATACACATCTTAAGTGGGATGTTGTTATGATTAACTATGGCCCAGCTCCTTACCTCTCTATTATCCCAGTGCTATCTCAAAACACTTCAGTCGCTCATCACATTCAATTAACTCTATATGCTTCCTAAAAATGCAGCATAAGGCTGAAAGAAATATGAAGGGGAAAAAAAAAGATCAATTATACTTAGCTTTCAGCAAGATTGGAATAATACGGTTTTCCCTTTTTGTCTATTTTGGTTAAAGACCAATCAATATATAAGAATATCTTGTGTTTTAAAATAGGGGCTGTGAAAATCATTTACATGATCTATTCTTTTAAGTGCCATATGCTTAGCTAGAAATTATATAGAACCCTTGAACTTTTTTTTCAGTATTACTACTCCAAATAGGAAAGAATCTTTTTAAAAACTTTATAACACCTAATTATATTAAGCAATCTGTCACTGTTGACTTTTCATAATCCAGCTACTAATGAATATGTGTACCTCTCTAATTATTAGAGGATAGCCCTTCATAGTGTGGCTGCTGCTGCTGCTGCTAAGTCACTTCAGTCGTGTCCGACTCTGTGCGACCCCACAGACTGCAGCCCATTGGGCTCCGCCATCCCTGGGATTCTCCAGGCAAGAACACTGGAGTGGGTTGCCATTTCCTTCTCCAATGCATGAAAGTGAAAAGTGAAAGTAAGTCGCTCAGTCGTGTCTGACTCAGCGACCCCATGGACTGCAGCCTACCAGGCTCCTCCGTCCATGGGAGTTTCCAGGCAAGAGTGCTGGAGTGGGGTGCCATTGCCTTCTCCAGTGTGGCAGTTTTGAGTAATGACAAGGGTCCAATGATGTTTGAAGTAGATTGAGATTTAGGGCCATGGAGACAGTATACTCAAAAAATAGTGGTGCTAGGGCGTCGCATGAATCATTCACATATGAAAGTCTCTTAGGAGCAGGGTAGATATTAGGAAGATATATTCAGGAGGCATTTGATTGTAAGGGTCAAAAAATTTAACTAATGTAAAAAACAAATTCATTCATTCATGGAAAGCTGGAGGTGAATCTCACCTCATACGTGTAGGTCATTTTTCTTGATCTATCTCTCAGTTTGTCTCTTTCGTTCTTATGTTTACTTCATCCTCTGTGTTGCAAACAAGAGTTTCCATCTGGCATGAAAGATGGTTATGGATATCCCCGGATTTGCAACTTCCTTGTTGAGCAAAGAAGTATAAAGAGCACTGTGTCTTACGAAGCCCATGTACAACTTCCAGGACAAGGTTTCCTGAAGTCATGCTTAGATCCTTTCTTGGACCAGTCGCCGTGGATGGAGAAACAGAGATCCAATGCTTGCTTGGACTAAGACCATGTTCCCCGGTGACCTAGGGGTTTGAGATCCTAGAAAAATGGAAGTCATTGGGACAAAACCTTTTAATACAGTTGGAAAGGAACAACACCAGCCAAAATTAAGAGTTCTTAATTTATATGGAGGAGAAGCTTTGGGTTCTGGTGAATTAATTAATCACAATTAATCCAAATGCAGAATCGATCGATGTAACTCCTGCTGCCCTATTTACAGCTATATCAGAGCTAAGCTAGCTTGAAAGGGTCTCACATGCGATCCTTACATTCTCTCCATGGATGGCTTCTTTTCATAAATGTTTTTATCTGATCTCATCCATTACAGTGGACACTTTCAAGCTTCATTAAGTGACTGTATCTTGCCAATTTCTCTGCCTGGTTTATAGCAGAACCTCAAAAATGTCTGTGAAGAATAATAGTCATGCATTTTTCTTCCCTTTGTAGAAAGACTGGTAGAGACTCTTTGAAATTAGATGCTCTATAACAGTGTAAGTTCTTGCTGTTTTCAAATTGTCTTCATTTGAGTGGGCACTTGGTGTGTGTATCAGTCACTCAGTTGTGTCTGACTCTTTGCGAATCCATGGCCTGCAGCCTA
>SJYT01015954.1:0-51933 GCA_006410635.1 Cephalophus harveyi | reverse complement strand
CCTCTGGATTTGTTAATATTTTATTGGAGAGTCTTGCATTTAGATAATTTATAATGATATTAACTTTAGGTGTGTGTATATATGTATTTGTGCTCTCTTTATCCAGTTTTGGGTCAATATGATATGAACATTGTAGAATGAGCATGAAACTTTCAATCTTTTTCTAAGTTCTGGAATTGTTTAAATAACACAGTTATTCTTCATTACCATCATTTTCTTTTTTGATATTCCCTTGTAAAATAATCTGGGTTGTACTTTAACTATAGAGATTTAAGTAAATTTTAATTTCATCTATGGTCATCTGTCCACTGAAGCATTTAAAAAAATTTTTTTGTCAACTTTGGTAACTTATATGTTCATTAAAAATTGCCCCTCTTGTGGATATTTTCAACTGTACTTAGTACACTCACATAACTTTTCATTTTTAATTAATTATTTATTTTTGATGTGGACCATTTTTCAAGTCTTTATTGAATTTCTAACCATTCTGCTTCTGTTTTATGTTTTATTTTTTGACTACAAGGCATGTGGAATCTTAGCTCCTTGACCAGGGATTGAACCTAAACCCCCTGCGTTAGAAGGCAAAATCTTAACCACTGGACTGCCAGGGAAGTCCCTCAGATAATTTTTAGAATCATCTTGTGTGTCTGCAGAAATGCCACTTTTCTAATATTATTTATATTTCTCTTTTTATCAGATTGGTCAAAGCTTCATATATTTCACACTTTTATTTACTCAGCTCTATAGTCTCTTGCCGGAGAAGGCAATGGCACCCCACTCCAGTACTCTTGCCTGGAAAATCCCATGGAGGAGCCTGGTAGGCTGCAGTCCATGGGATCGCGAAGAGTCGGACACGACTGAGCGACTTCACTTTCACTTTTCACTTTCATGCATTGGAGAAGGAAATGGCAACCCACTCCAGTGTTCTTGCCTGGAGAATCCCAGGGACGGGGGAGCCTGGTGGGCTGCCGCCTCTGGGGTCGCGCAGAGTCGGACACGACTGAAGCGACTTAGCAGCAGCATAGTCTCTTGCCTGGAGAATCCTGTGGATGAAGGAGCCTGGTGGGCTACAGTCCATAGGGTCACACACAGAGTTGGACACGACTGAAGCGACTTAGCATGCATGCATGCATTGGAGAAGGAAATGACAATCCACTCCAGTATTCTTGCCTGGAGAATCCCAGGGACAGAGGAGCCTAGTGGGCTGCCATCTATGGGGTTGCACAGAGTTGGACACGACTGAAGCAACTTAGCAGCAGCAGCAGCAGTAACATAGTCTCTTAGTTTTCTAGTTAATTAGTTTCTAATTTTATTTTTCATGAGTTTACCTCTATGCTCTCCTCAGCTTTATTCTGCTGCATTTATCATTTAATTCAAAATATCCCTCAGTATCATAATCCAGAGTTAATAAATAAATGAATTTATCAATTACCCTACTCCATGGGCCTAAGAACAAATCAAGCTTAAAATTCTTGGTTCTTACCCTATTATGCTATAATTAAATTGAAGAAGAAATTATTTTGAGTAAAGAGTCCTTAATAACAGTGGAAATCTCCCACAAGCGTTTTGCCTGTAATAACTGGAAGACATAGTAATCATATGTTCCAAATTCCCTCATTTGCATATTTAAATTACTCTAATACCATTGCTTCCCTGGTGGCTCAGTGGTAAAGAATCCACCTGCCAATGCAGGAGACATTGGGTCTCCTGCAGACATGATCCCTGGATTGGGAAGATCCCTTGGAGAAGGAAATGGCAACCTACTCCAGTATTTTTGCCTGGAAAATCTCATGGACAGAGGAGCCTGGTGGGCTACATTCCATGGGATTGCAACAACAATATCACTGAAGAGACCTGCACCAAGTACCAAGCATTACAAGACAGGCAGTTGATAAAAAATATTAATAACAGCGACAGTTATATGGCACAACTAAAACTACCACCTTTTGAAATTGCTTCTGTACATGCTGTCTAGTTCTGTACAACCCCAGGAAAAAAACAGGGATTATAAGAGATGCAATATCCTATAGCTGCAGCCTGTGCAGGAATTGGTACCTTGACCTTGGGTCCAGTCCTTGACCTCCCCTTCATCACTAGGAAGCCACATCCCATCTTCAACACGCCTCTCTGTCTTTGACAGTGAAGTAAAGATAAAGGTACATGCCACATACCTCCTCCCTGCAATTCTTTCATTATATCAACAGGAGTGTTATTGTTAATGAGATAATGCTTTCAAAATGCTTTGTATGTCTTTGACCAAAAGAAAAAAAAGAAAGAAAGAAGTTCTTTTTAAAAGAAGAATTGTCCTCTGGCCTTGATCTCAGATCTGAGTCTGACCCATGTGCCTTCTGTTGAGAAAAAGCAATTAAACATGAAGAAATTCAAGAAAGACTGGACACTTTGCCCAACAGGCAAGACACTAGGCATGACATAGCATACTGTGAAATATCATCAGCTTCCTTTATGATGCTGTCAGCCTAAGCTGAAATGTTGGTGAAGCTTTTAAAATATAAAAAAGAAACATGTCAATAGCATTTTAGCTCCAAAGTGAAAAGAGCATCATTTTTTGTTTATAAAAAATTATAGGTTCATTGAAACACCTTTTCAAACAATGTAGAAAAATGTAAAATTAAAATTTCCTGTTTTCTTCCACCCAGAGAGAATCATAATCTAGCCCATATCTCTTTCAGACATCTATCTTTGTATGTTTGTATTAAGGAAATAATACAACTATATTTCCCCTCATCGCATATATGAATATCTTCTCAGATTTGTAAATAATATTTAAAATACAATTTATGTGGATATACCTACTGTTATGGGTTGAATAATGCCCCTTCTCACAAGATACCCATTAGAACCTACCACTATGACTTTATTTGGAAATAATGTTCTTTGCAGAAAGAGGGCAGCAGAGGATGAGATGATTAAAAAAAAACAGGGATTATAAGAGATGCAATATCCTATAGCTGCAGCCTGTGCAGGAATTGGTACCTTGACCTTGGGTCCAGTCCTTGACCTCCCCTTCATCACTAGGAAGCCACATCCCATCTTCAACACGCCTCTCTGTCTTTGACAGTGAAGTAAAGATAAAGGTACATGCCACATACCTCCTCCCTGCAATTCTTTCATTATATCAACAGGAGTGTTATTGTTAATGAGATAATGCTTTCAAAATGCTTTGTATGTCTTTGACCAAAAGAAAAAAAAGAAAGAAAGAAGTTCTTTTTAAAAGAAGAATTGTCCCCTGGCCTTGATCTCAGATCTGAGTCTGACCCATGTGCCTTCTGTTGAGAAAAAGCAATTAAACATGAAGAAATTCAAGAAAGACTGGACACTTTGCCCAACAGGCAAGACACTAGGCATGACATAGCATACTGTGAAATATCATCAGCTTCCTTTATGATGCTGTCAGCCTAAGCTGAAATGTTGGTGAAGCTTTTAAAATATAAAAAAGAAACATGTCAATAGCATTTTAGCTCCAAAGTGAAAAGAGCATCATTTTTTGTTTATAAAAAATTATAGGTTCATTGAAACACCTTTTCAAACAATGTAGAAAAATGTAAAATTAAAATTTCCTGTTTTCTTCCACCCAGAGAGAATCATAATCTAGCCCATATCTCTTTCAGACATCTATCTTTGTATGTTTGTATTAAGGAAATAATACAACTATATTTCCCCTCATCGCATATATGAATATCTTCTCAGATTTGTAAATAATATTTAAAATACAATTTATGTGGATATACCTACTGTTATGGGTTGAATGATGCCCCTTCTCACAAGATACCCATTAGAACCTACCACTATGACTTTATTTGAAAATAATGTTCTTTGCAGAAAGAGGGCAGCAGAGGATGAGATGATTACATAGCATCACGGACTCAATGGACATGAATCTGAGCAAACACCAGGAGATGGTGAAGGACAGGGAAGTCTGGCATGCTGCAGTCCATGAAGCCTCAAAGAGTAGGACATGACTGATCGACTGAACAACAACAAAAGATGTAATTAAGTTAAAGATGTTGAGATGAAATAATCCCACCGTGTCCGAGTGGGCCATAAATCCAATTTTGTCATTATACCAGGAAGGCAGAGGGAAATGACACAGAGGAGAGGGCTGGGTGAGAAAGAGGCGGAGACTGGAGTGATGTAACCCAGGAAATCTGGAAGAGGAAAGGAAGCCCCTGGAAACTGGAGAGGGAAGGGACAAAACCTCCCCAGAGTCTCTAGAAGGAGCACAGACCCGGTGCCATCTTGATTTGGGGCTCTGGACTCCAGAGCTTTTATTTTAGGCCAAAAATTGTAGTAATTTGTTATGACAGCCCTAGAAAATGAATACACATGTACACATGTGGAAATTGACACAAGTGGATACATTCTTAAGTGAAACCTCCATTTCTAATATGTTCAAAAGGAATAAATATATAACTAACTAATCATATATAATAAAGTGATTTCTCTTGATTATCTTTAAAAGAACAAAAGCTGATTTCTAGGACAGAGATAAATATGGTATATATAACATATATATAAACATATGTATAAATATATACATATGCAACTCCACTCAAAAAAATTGTGCATTGGATGTACACATGAAAAAGGAAATCAGTCCTAAATATTCATTGGAAGGACTGATGCTGAAGCTGAAATTCCAATAATTTGGCCACCTGATGCGAAGAACTGTCTCATTGGAAAAGACTCTGATGCTGGGAAAGATTGAAGGCAGAGGGAGAAGGGGACGACAGAGGATGAGATGGCTGGATGGCATCACCAACTCGATGGACATGAGTTTGAGCAAATTCCAGGAGTTGGTGATGGACAGGGAAGACTGGTGTGCTGCAGTCCGTGGGGTCACAAAGAGTCGGACATGACTGAACAATGGAAATGAACATGTATAATGCATATAATATATACATATACACACACAATCAAAGATATATAGAGAACTATATAGAATTATTTAGGTTACAATTATTTGCATGGGCTTTTCTGGTGACTCAGATGGTAGAGAATCTATCTGCCTAAAATGCAGGAGACGGGTGTTCAATCCCTGGGTCAGGAAGATCTCCTGGAGAAGGATATGGGCTACCCATTCCAGTATTCTTGGCTGGAGAATTCCATGGATAGAGGAGCCTGGCAGACTACAGCCCATAAAATCACAAAGAGTGGGACTTGACTGAGCAATTTTAACTTTCACTTTATTTGCATAATTTGCAAATAAAAATGTTTTTTCTTTTAATTTTTGACTGCACCAGACGTCCTGCGGGAACTTAGTTCCCCAACCAGGGACTGAACCCAGGCGTCAGCAGTGGAAGCACTGAGACCTAATCATTGGACTGCCAGAGAATTCTAGGGAATAGAAAAATTTTAAGCTAATAATTTAAAAAGCAAAAACTCATGAGTTGATCACCAGATTTAAGAATAGGATTATTACTAATACTGATGAAGCTACATATGTGGTCTTCTTGCTCCTACATACTCCAGAATATCCTTCAGATGTAACTACTCTGACTTAAAAAAAAATCATTTATTTATTTTATTTTTTTTTTTTTTATTTTATTATTTTTTTTTACGGAGAAGGCAATGGCACCCCACTCCAGTACTCTTGCCTGGAAAATCCCATGGATGGAGGAGCCTGGTAGGCTGCAGTCCATGGGGTCGCTAAGAGTCGGACACGACTGAGCGACTTCACTTTCACTTTTCACTTTCATGCATTGGAGAAGGAAATGGCCACCCACTCCAGTGTTCTTGCCTGGAGAATCCCAGGGATGGGGGAGCCTGGTGGGCTGCCGTCTATGGGGTCGCACGGAGTCGGACACGACTGAAGTGACTTAGCTTTGTTTTTTAAAGTTTTATACCCAGGTTTCTCTAAATACTATATTGCTTTTCTTTTGAGTTTTTGTAATGGTATCACAGTCAATGTATTCATTTCAGAGATGCTTTCATCACTGAGTGAATATTTCTGCGATTGATCCATGGGCTACATTTACTGTTGTGTTTCTGGTTTTCTTCTGATGGATATTGGAGTTATTTGCAGCATTTGCTAGTGTTTGCTACTAACGTGCCTGGGCCTGTCCCATTGTGTACTGGACTTGTACATTCTCAGGATATACACAAGCTTAGGTGTAGAAAATGATGCCAAATTATTTTTTCGATGTGTTGACACCAATTAACACTCCTGCAGGCAGTGGAGGAACATTTTCTGTTGCTCTAAATACTTTCCAGAACTTGGTAGTGTAAGAACCTTATTTTGCCAGTCTCGTAAGTGCAAAATGGGATCTTGTGATCTTAATTTGCATTTTTCTGATTGATAATTGAGTTGAGCATTTTAAAATGTTTTAAGACTATTTGTGTTTCCCACTGTATGAGGTACTTATTCATGTCTTTTGATCATTTTTCTACTGAATCATGTCTTTTCATGTTGATATTTAAGATTTCTATGCATATTCTAGATATCTTGTCAGTTACATATGTTGTAAATATATTCTCCCAATTTGCACCTTATCTTTCATCATTTTTATAATATCCCTTGATGAAAGTTTAATTTAATGGCATTAAATGCACCTATCATTTTTTAAATTTTTGTTTGTGTCTTTTGAAAACTGTTTCCAACTTCCTGGAGTATATTTTCTTCTAAAAGTTTCAAAATGCTGCCTTTTATAGTTAAAATATTTGGTGGTGATTTTTGTGAATGGTGTGAGAAGCAGTGTTCAAATTTAATTTCTTTCACTTACGAGTTGTCCCAGGGCATATTCTTGAAGAGGCATTTGTTTTCCTAGAGATTTGTATTGCCATGTCTGTCATAAATCTGTTCTCTCCATTCAGTTTTATTGGATCCCCCCCCGCCCCGCAATCTATCCCTGTAATTACCCTACAGTGTTTTAATTGCTGGAGCCTTAAATTGATCTTGTAGGGTAAGTCTTCACAACCGATTCATCTTTTACAGCAGCCTTTACCATTTTGCTTTTAAATATAAATGTTGAATCACCTGGGTAAGTTTCTTGAAAGCAAACGAAAAAAAACCCCGATGAGATTTGGATCTTTAGATAAATTTGGAGAGGAATGTACCTTTTATGATAGTAAGTCTTCCTTCCTCCGAACATGCTAAATCTCATTATTTAGTTATGACTTCTTTAATGTCTTTCCATAGCATTGTAAAATTATGTCCACAATGGTCTTCTACGTCTTTTGCTAGATTTTTAGGGAGTTTCCCAGGTGACGCAAGTGGTAAAGAACTCACCTGCCAAGGAAGAGGACGTAAGGATGCAGGTTCAGTCTCTGGGTTGGGAGGATCCCCTCGAGGAGGGCATGGCAACCCACTTCAGTGTTCTTGCCTGGAGAATCCCATGGACAGAGGGGCCTGGCGGGCTACGGTCCATAGGGTCACAAAGAATCAGACACGACTGAAGCACTTAGCAAACATGTAGTAGGAATGTCCATAATGGTCTTCTACATCTTTTGTTTGATTTTTAGACATTTTATATTTCTGTTGCTATTTTAAATGTTATCTTTAAAAAATGTACATTTTAAAGTTGTTATGGATGGTGTATTGATTGTGGGTTAATCTTATTTCTAGCCTGAACGCTAACCTTTTATTAATTTAGTAATTAGATTTTCTGTGTAGGTAATTATATTATCCGTGAATAATGACATATTTTTTCCATTCTAGTTCTTATATTGTAAACTTTAGTTTTCATGTGTTACTACACAGCAAGAACCCATAATGTAAGTTGTATAGAAGCAGATAGTGGACATAGTTCTATTGCTATTTGTTTTAAAGTTATTGCTTCTAAACATTTTAGTGTTAAGAATGTTTTGGATTTGGGTTTTGGGAACTATTTTTTATTGGACTCAAGAAGTTCTCTTTTATTTCCAGCTTACTAATTGCATTAATTTTATCATGAATTTTCCTTCATGAATTGAGAAGCTATATAATTTTTTTTCTTCTTTTACTTATTAATGTGTTGAAGTGTATTATAGATTTCTACTGTCAAACCACCTTTGTAACTTTGGGAACTTTTAAATGATAAATGGTATTAAATACTGTTCATTTTTTTTTCTTTGACTTAAAAAAAAAAAAACTCACAGAAAAAGGTCAGATTTCTGTTTAAGGTGGAGTATGGGGGAAGGGGAATTGGGGAAATGGAATAAAAGAAAGTGTTGCTCAGTCGTGTCCAACTCTTTGAGACCCCATGGACTATAGCCCGCCAGGCTCCTCTGTCCATGGGATTCTCCAGGCAAGAATACTGGAGTGGGTAGCCATGCCCTTCTCCTGGGGATCTCCCCGACCCAGGGATTGAACCCAGGTCTCCCACATTGCAGAGGGATTCCCTACCATCTGAGCCACAGGAAAGTTGAACACTGGAGTGATTTAAAGGTACAAATTTCCAGTTAGAAGATAAATAAGTATTAGGGATGCAATGTACAACATAATGACTGTAATTAACCCTGGTGTGTAATATGTAGAAAAGGAAGATAGGAAACTCTTAAGAGTTCTCATCACAAGGAAAACTAATTGTTTCATCTTTTTTCCCCCCTTTTTTATTGCATCTATATGAGATGATGGATGCTAAGTAAACTTGTGGTAATAATTTCACAATATATAAAAGTTAAACCATTATGCTATACACTTTAAACTTATACAGAGATGTGTATCAGTTACATCTGAATAAAACTGGAAAAAATGAGGTGTGTGTGTGTGTGAGATTGTCAAGTTCCTTGCAATTGAAACATGTAGCTATTTAGATATACACCATCAAACCAGAGTGGGAGAGTTATTTTAAAATGTCCTAAATGTTGAGAGTTGTTAGGACACAAATTTTAAACCTTTTACATTGCATATACTCAACAATAAAAGGTGATTTTATAGTTGTGTTCACCTCTCTTGCAGGCTGGCTCTATATGGACTCCAAATGGAATCTTATTCTCTCCTTTCAGGTTGTTCTTGTCGCCCTGTGAATAAAATTAACAAAGAATTATTCATTGGCTCAACGGCCTTATTCAAGACGGCTTCTTTTTAGGAGAATGAGATATTTTTATTTGAAGTCCAACCTGTTCTTTAACTGCTCAAGTCACTGATTCTAAATAATTAGCACTTACTAAATTTATCTTGTGAGAACTGAACATTTTACAAGCCTTGGCAAAGTTGAAGGGTATTGCATTCTTCCTTCATTCCCTTATTCCTTTCACTGTTCTTTTTCCTCTTTTACTTATTCCTTCCACCTTTCTTTTTCATTAGACTGCTTTCTCTCCATTTCCGTCCTTTAATTTTTAGAAAAAAGTGCAATAAAGTTTAAAAAAGAAAAGTTACTGGAACCAATTTTCTCCCCTAATATGGCCCTTGTACAAGGGTGGTTTAGTCCTTTTTGGGAGAAATGATTTGCAAATGTGAAATGATGTGGCACATTGCCCATTTAGATTCTTTGGAAGTCTGAGGAAAGAAGGCATAGGTAAGGAGCAGTGGAAAGAAAAGCTTGACCTACTAAGAAGTTTTCCAAGCCAGTTAATTTTACCAAGGTTATTCAAAAATTTGACATAGGTATACCTCAAATGAATTAACATAGCCTTAAGGTTGGGTAGCTCAGCTGGTAAAGTATTCGCCTGCAATGCAGGAGACCCCAGTTCCATTCCTGGGTTGGGAAGTTCTCCTAAAAAGAGATAGGCTACCCACTCCAGTATTCTTGGGCTTCCCTGGTGACTCAAACAGTAAAGGATCCACCTGCAATGTGGAAGACCTGGGTTCAGTCTCTGGGTTGGGAAGATCCCCTGAAGGAAGACATGGCAACCCACTCCAGTATTCTTGCCTGGAGAATCCCCATGGACAGAGGAGCCAGGCGGGCTACAGTCCATGGGGTCACGAAGAGTCAGAAATGACTGAGCCACTAAGCGCAGCACAGCACAAAGGTTAAGAGACCCAGACAGGGTGGGTTCAAACCCTGGCTCCACCTCTAGGAGCTACACAGCTTGGACAAGATTCTCAGCCTCCTTTTGCATTCTCCTCTATAAATTGGAAGTTACTGTGGTACCTACTTTCAAACACTGTTGATTAAATGAGACAATATTTGTAAAGCACTTCGAATAATGTTGGACATATAGCTAGCACTATCGCGTTTCCTAAATAGATAAAAGTTAAATAAATGGGGAAAAATTGGACAAGAGAGTTAGTTACAAGTCTTACTGCATTGAAGTGCTTTTCAAAGATAATTATTCTTGGATAACCTTGAAGATAGAAAATAATTTTCAAAGGAAAATGTAGTATGCAGGAAAACAGTAGAAATGAAAGAAATTACAATGACTTGCAGCTGTGCCTACAGAATCACAACCATTTGTACTTTAATTAAAAATAGTTCATAGTATAAGAACATTTACTCACACCCACTTTAGATTCTAGGGACTTCCTCACATGGTCTTGCTCCTTCCTTAAATATTTTAAAGCCTTTTCTATTGAGTACACGAACAACACTAATTTTAGCTCCAATTGTTATATTTTGAAAGAAGCTAAAAAAAGTGTTAAGCCTGACTGTTTTCAAAGAGGGTTTCTATAACAAGAAACTAGGACTGCTAGTTTGAAAGTGATTGGTCTTATTAACTGGAGAGAGAAGTATGGCCTGATGGAAAAGGAAAAAGGAGCAAGTAATGATTATATCTTACACTTCCATCCTAGGCTTCCCAAAGTACTTGAAACCAAGCCTCATTATCATTTCTTTAAATAGATGAAGCAAGAGAGATAGCCAGTTAAGTGCGGCTTCCCAAGGTCATACTCCAGCTTGCCAACATAGCGATAAAAATCCAATACACTTGATTAGTGTCCGCTGCCTACTCACCCTCTCAGCATTGATTTCATGCACGATGCGAAGAAGAGACAAGCAGGGTGATCTTCTCCGTCTTTCCAACCCCGCCATCTTGCTCAGTGGCTCCCCTTTTATTCTTCATTGATTGCGTCTCAGCAAGCTTTCCTTCACAACCATTTTTGTTCAGGCAGGATTCTTGCCAGTTAGGAGGTCATAATGACAAGTGTATTCCTACCTGTTCTCCATTTTTTTTTTTTTTTTTTTGGGGGTAGATATAGTTCTACATATAGTTCTAATCCAGTGCTATACCATAGGTCCTTGTTCATTATTTTATGTATAGAAGTGTATCTATTTTAACCTACTTCTTTCACTTATGTATCTTTAAATTTGGCAAAGAAAAGTTTGTTTTATTGGAATATACTTGCTTTGCAATGTTATGGTAGTTTCTGCTGTGCAGCAAAGTGAATCAGCCACTGTATATGTACATATATCCTCTCTTCCCTGAATTTCCTTCCCATTTAGGTCACCACGGATCACTGAGCAGAGTTCCCTGTGCTGTGTGGTCAGTTCTCATCAGTTCTACACAGTAGCATATGTGCCAGTCCCAGTCTCCCAATCTGTCTCCCCCTCCCTTTGGTATCCATACGTTTGTTCATTATGTCTGTGTCTCTATTTCTGCTTTGCAAATAAATGTGCAATCTAGCAGAATGGTCTAGATGAACTTACCTGCCTCTTCTCTTGGGCCACTTTCACTCTTTCTCATCTTTCCAGCTCATGAGGAAGACTTGAAGTCCTCACAAGTGTTTTGGATTTTGTAGGTCTTTGTTTCATGGGTCACTTTTGCCTGAAATGCCTGCCATGTTTGTGGTTGACCAGAAACCTTTGGGGATTTCATTCATTGTAAGTGACTTTTGTCTTTTTCATTCAAATTTTAACGCATTGGCCATGTCTTTAAATTTAAGGGTTCAGCACAGTTCAGTTCAGTTGCTCAGTCATGTCCGACTCTTTGCAACCTCATGGACTGCAGCATGCCAGGCCTCCCTGTCCATCACCAACTCCCGGAGTTCACTCAAACTCATGTCCATTGAGTTGGTGATGCCATCCAACCATCTCATTCTCCGTCATCCCCTTCTCCTCCCACCTTCAATCTTTCTCAGCATTAGGGTCTTTTCAAATAAATCAGTTCTTCACATCAGGTGGCCAAAGGATTGGAGTTGCAGCTTCAACATCGGTCCTTCCAATGAATATTCAGGACTGATTTCCTTTAGGATGGACTGGTTGGATCTCCTTGCAGTCCAAGGAACTCTCAAGAGTCTTCTCCAACACCACAGTTCAAAAGCATCAATTCTTCAGCACTCAGCTTTCTTTATAGTAATGGTGAAGAAAGATATAAAGGAATAGCCACTACAGGGTCACTCAGTAGGGGTGGTCACTAGCCATAAGAGCCTATTGAAGCTGGAACTCAAGGTAAATAAAATTAAAAATTCAGTTCCTGAGTTGCGCTAGCCTTATTTCAAGCATTCAATAGCCATGCACTCTCTCTTTCAATTTCAGCCTCAGCCTTTGCATCTCTAGAGTGGAAAGTTTGGATTAAATGACTGTAAGATCACTCTGGCACTAGCGTTCTGTGATTTTTTTTTTTCCCCCAAGGACTTTTCTTGGGTTTGGCAATAGTACCTTGGATTCTGTGAGCAGAAGCTCTCTCCCGCAATCTCTCTCTCTCCGTCTAGCAAAATGTACCTCTCATATATTCACCTTGTATGTTGGAACCAAGTGCTTGACAAAGAATATGGTAATGTATTCAACAAAAGCTTTGTGTACTAAATATAGCCTCAGAGTTTTACAGAGCATTTTTTTTTTCTTTTATGAGTGTTGGCAGCTGTTTTACTATGAAATAGGTCTCAGAAAGAGATGAGGACACATTCTATTTTGAGATAAAAGCTTCATCTGAGATGTAGGAATGACACTGTAATAAATGCTATTACAGTTAATGAAATCAGCATAGCGCCTGATTTTTATTTGATTGTATGAGGCAAATTCTTCCAAATTTCCATGTATACATTCTCAGCATAAACGAGCAGTAGAGCCTGTCACCGATCAATCCAAACCGTAAGTTGGTCCCTGTTCCATTTTTGTTTGCCACCCTGAGGTAGTAAGGGGAGGGGGGAAAGCAAGAAAAATAGAGGTTAAAATGGTGGAGATTAGACTTTCCCTTTCTTTCCCCCAGTGTCCACATGAAAGGGCAACAACTAATTATCCAGCGAGAAACACTTATGAACCTCAGTTTACAAACTAAAACAAATGCTTAAAAAAATCATATAATGCAAAATTTCTGTTTCAATCCCTTTGAAAAGTAAATGTGACAGCATGGTGTTAGTCATCTTAAAAGCGGGAATTTTGAAACCTTGAACGCGGCCAATTTCCAACATTCGGATGACATGCGCTAATTGTCTTTCGCTTGTTATTTCTACCTCTTAACTAGGAAGATTCTTTAGCATATGTCTATTCCCCCCTCCTTTCTTCAGGCAGAAATTCCCTTGGGAGGGAGTTGCCTGAGAAAATCATTAAGTCGAAGTTTTATGAGCCTAGGTGGGATAACATTTGGAGGTGACTGATTACATGATTGCAGCTAACTGTTCATGGGACTCAGAGAGTCTCTAGCATCTTTAAGAGGAAATCTTTCCACATGCAAGCCAGCAGAAATATTGCAGCTTTCTCTAAGGGGTGTCACGGAGAAATATTTCGGAGGTAACCTTGCATCCGCGTCACTCTTTTCATTTTCTGATGAAAATACCACCCTCCCCCACCAGCTTTGTCACCAAAATATAATATATAGCTATAAGGCCATCCCTGGCTAGGATGTTTGCCCTTCGACAAGATTATCTGAGATTTCTTCTGGTTCATGCAAGAAACTACATACTAGCTTTGTTCTATTAGATCTGAAAGGATTAATGTTCTTAAGAGGTTCACTCCAGAGATAGCTTGCCTTTAAAAAAGTATTGTTATGAATAGCATATATTTATTTATATATATTTATTTATTATGGTAAGGACACTTAACATGAGATCTACTCTCTTAGCAAATTAAACGTCCAATGCCATATTGTCCATTTTAGATACAATGTTGTATAAGGGATCTCTTACTTTTGAATTGAGCCAGTCTCTGAGTGTCTCAAGTGTTTGTAACTTTAGTGTATTTTTATTGGGGACTTCCCTGGTGTCTCAGACGGTGAAGAATCAGCCTGCAATGCAGGAAACCCGGGTTCTATCCCTGGGTTGGGAAGACACCCTGAAGAAGGGGAATTTAGTGTAATTTTTTATTTTATTTATTTGGCGTATTTTTTATTTTAGTGTATTTCTGTGCAGAGTGCAAGTATTACCTGCTATTTTTTTAGCAGCATATTCATTGAACTCTCTGAATACATTCTTTCCCACATTATAGTTAATAAATAACCATTAATTATGAGACTACAGTGAATCCATCATACCTGGAATCCTCAAATGCACATAAAAATCCTCTCTGTGGCCTTTTTGTTTTGTAGCTACAGTATAGTGCTAGTTATATGGCAAGTATTTAATAATTATTTTCAGTTATTTGTTCAACTGCTAACTGCTATGTCACTTCAGTTGTGTCCGACCCTGTGCAACCGCATAGACAGCAGCCCACCAGGCTCCCCCATCCCTGGGATTCTCCAGGCAAGAACACTGGAGTGGGTTGCCATTTCCTTCTCCAATGCACGCAAGTGAAAAGTGAAAGTGAAGTCGCTCAGTCGTGTCTGACTCTTCGCGACCCCATGGACTGCAGCCTATCACACTCCTCTGTCCATGGGATTTTCCAGGCAAAGGTACTGGAGTCGGGTGCCATTGCTTTCTCCAATTTGTTCAACAACATTTACCAAATACCTCCTATATGTGATGCACTATGATGAACACACACATACATGTGCACTTGTATATGCTCACACACATGCATATATGTACACACTGACACATGTGCATATAAGTGCACACTAGCACACTTGCACCCCACCCTAAAGGTCTGGGAAGATGAAGGTCAGCTAGGTCTCAATCTGTTGTGATACTGAGAAATTATCACTTTGGGAGGAAATGGAGGTGTTGGTGCAAAAACTGTGAACATATTGCCTCTCTGTGGCCTGTTATGTATCTTGTACACTGCTTCTGTTTGTTTAAAAAACCCTTGAATTGAAGCCCTGCAATAATGCTGGGTGTATGCATGTCGTGGCAGGTAGGATTTCGACGAAATTCCTGCTCTTGGGAGGTCTGGATGGTATTTGGTGATAAATTGTGCTTGAAGCCATGTGAAATAGATCAGGATGAAGAAATTAGTCTGGGAATTAAGGAATGCAGGCCAAGGCATGGAGCCAGGGAGATTCGCATATTGCCCAAATCTCAGTCAGCCTGGAAATTAATCATTAAGTGTTCAAGAAATAGGGTATGCCCTGGATTAAAACTGAAAAACAATGAAGCATCAACACAACTTTATTGAATGAGATACTCAGCACCCTGGCCTGGCTGAGGATCTGGCAGGCTTTGTTTCCCTGGAAGGAGCTAATATTAAAATCAGGTTAACTTCCAAATCTTCTGCTCTCCTTGGAAGCCATAGTAGCTTTGTTTTCTCATTCTAGCTAAGAAGAATCTTATCTGCCAAAGGAAGATAGAGACACAGACATAGAGAACAATGTATAGACACCAAGAAGGGGGATGGGAGGGCGCTGGGATGAATTGGGGGGTTGGGAATGACATGTGTACACTATTGATACTATGTACAAAATAGATAACTAATGAGAACCTACTGTATAGCTCTGGGATCTCTCCTCAGTGCTCTGTGAAGACCTAAATGGGAAGGAAATCCAAATGAGTGGACAATCCAAATGAGTGGACATATGCATGGGTATAGCTGATCCACTTTGCTGTACAGCAGAAACTAACACAACCTCGTAGAGCAACTATACTCCAATAACAATTAATTAAAAAAAGAAAAGGAATGAAGCTAAGAAAAAGAATGAAACATCCTTGAGGTCTTCTTATACCTTCTTTTCTTTTTTCACTTCTCATTCAGGCAGACCCAGGAGAGTCTCAGGGACTCACTTTCTTTCCGAGGGCCTAGGAAGAAGAATGCTTTCATTATTTTTCCAATCACTAGTGGCAACTTCCTCCTCTCTTTGTTTACCTTGCTTATGCTTGGAAGGTAGGTCACACTGGCTCAGCTTATAGGCACTACGCTTAACTGCTTTTGAGACAGCAGATTAAAGGGAAAAGGATCTGAACACTGTCTATGCCAGAGGGAGCTGCTTAGCATTATTCCTTCCACTAGTTGACCATGTAGCAAAGTAATTGACAACAGTGATTTGAGGCGGACCAGCTGCAGGCACAACATTTAAGTGCATACACATAAGCCTTTCTGAGCAAATGATCACAAACTCTGGCTATGTCCATTTTGCGTTCTTCTCTAGCTTTTCCTTCATTTCTCCTCCGACACATTTGTTTGAGGGGCTAGAATTTTAACATGAATACTCAAACTCTATTTCTTGTACTCTCACTGAAGTAGGATTCAACTGAGACAAGATTCTTTCCTGCCATGCACCATGCAGGTGGGGAAAAAAGATTCTCAATACCACTTTTTGGCATCCCATAAACATGCCTTTCATAAAAAGCAATATCCAAACTTTTCAGGCAGTGTACAAGCAATGCCATTGATCCAATGGGCCATTTATACAAAATCTAAAATGCCAGCAAGCACATTATTTAGTTGCTGATCTCTGCTTGTTTATACCCTCTTTATTCACAGTGCAGGAAAATTCTAGATCGATACTTCAGAAACTCTAGTGAGCAAATGCATCACCTGCAGAGCTTGTAAATACAGATTCCTGGGCTCTGCTCCAGAAATGTAGTAGGTTGGCCATGGGAGGGGCCTGAGAATTTTCAGCTTGAACAAATTCTGACATTCATGCTGCCCCATGAACCATTTGGGGGAGCACTGCTCCAGGCCAAAGGGCCCACACTGAGAACCTTTCACTGTTAGGTACCTAAGGCAACACACACACATACGATCTACTTTTATTTAAGGCGGAGGATTTGGTGGATTCATTTCAGGATAGACTGGTAACACATCTTCTTTACAAGACATTTCAACTACCTTCGAGGAAATAGCAGAGAGAGTTAGAGGGACATTAGGACAGACCGTTGAGCACATCCCTGACTTTAAAACCCCGACAGAGGAGAAGCCATTAATGCAGGCATTCATTCTGTTTCATCAGAACACAGCATTGCTGACACATTGCTTTAGAAGGGCCATTTAAAACCTCTCGTCAGTTGGTCATTATTAATATTTATTACCTCTCTGATGAAACCCCAGGCATATATTTACTTTCTAAAGGTTTGTAATAAAAACACTTAGACTGATAAACAATTAGTCATCTGCGGAACTTTCTCCCTGTTTAATTTGTTTCTCACTGCTATCCCCATATAGATAGATAAATAGATAGATATAGTCTTGAATAAAATATATATTAGACTAGAATATATATGGAATATATGTACTTACATATAGTTTTTAAAATATATAATATATATATATATTCTAGTTGTCAGCTGAGTTATGAGGAAGAAATAAATTACTATCATTTCTCTATCCCTTCCTTTTGGGAGCCACACAATTATATCATTAAGCTAATTATACCAGCGATTAAAAAGGATCTAGTTATTTGGGAACAGTTATTCAGAATGAATGGCTTCTTAATGCATGTACACAAGGATTGTTGTGATGGGAGAACAGGAAGCCTGTAGGTCAGTACAATATTTCTTGTTGCATTTTGCTGTCAGAGGCTTTCATTCTTGCCCTTGAAAGGCTCAGAAGTCCTGGATAAACCGCATTATACCAGCCCTTATCTTTCTTATGGGTATTAGGGACAGATATTCTCATTAACTCTCAGCCTGTGAATTATGGGCCGGCCGTTTACTGTACAGAATAATAAATTGTCCAGAACTTTGTGTGCACACAGCTATTGGCTCTAAATATTGGCTTCCTTGCCCAATGCAGTTAAGTTATTTGTAGATGCCAGACTGGAGTTCCCGTGGATGAACTGAATTGAAAATGGATCCTGTTTGTGGTTTTTGCCATTTAGCAATTCTTCAATAGTTTCTCTTGAGTGTAATTTTAATGCTGATATGTTCTCACCCTTTAAATGACTGGAAACTTAGGCAAATATAAGTGAGGCCTAACACCTTCATGTTTAACTTACATGCCTGCCTTATAGAACCAAGTTATTCTTAATTGAATATTATACATATCACATGAATAGTGGTTTTGTAAGGCAAAAATTTGCTTACTGCAATATATTAAAAACTATAGTGCAAAACAAAAAATACTTGATTTTCTTGAGGGAGGATGATGAAATAGAAGGAGATGTTAGGGAAAAAATAGTAGATTTTATGGCACAATGAGTACTCAATAGATTGGTATTAAATTATGGATTAATTATTGGGTAGTAATTATTAGAAGTCAACAAAAGAGTTAAAAACATTACTCACGTTTATCAAGTTTGAATTGGGATCTAAGATCTGTGATCATCCTTTCGGGGTGTTGGGATGTTGGGCTTTTTGGGTTTTGGGCTTTGATGGTGTTTAGGATGCCCTATCGAAAGTAGTCTTGATGAGGTTGCACATGTCTCATCAGCTATTGTCTCTGAAAAGAGGGTGGTGCTATAGTAGATGGTTAATCCATTGGCAGAATGACTCTTGTTGGATCAGCAAAATTGATGATATACCGAAAGCAAGAGTCATCTTTTGAAAGAATTCAGGAAGCATTCTAATGATGTAATTGTACAACTATTCATAGAACTGCAATATAAGCAGGTCACAAATGGCTGAGGGGTTAAGGGAGGAGAAGCCTAATCATTCCAGTCCCGAGTTGAGAGAACATATGTACATTTCAGGAAAGTTGCAGTAAACAAATGTTCATTGTTTCCTCTACCAAGCTGCCAAGCCTTCCAAGATTTTGGCAGCTTTTTTCCTGTTACACAGCAGGTGTTCCATTCTCTCCCAGACAGTTAGAGAAGATCTTGGCATTGCTGATTTTGATATTCATAATCACATCCTGATGGGAAAAAAAAAAAAAAACCCTCAACAGATTAGGCATCATCTTGAGGCAAGACTACCAAGAAGTACTAAATTATTACAGTGTTTTTCAAGGAGACCATCTTCCCATCACTTCTAATTCTAACAGGGGTGAGCAGTGGGTAGTGACAGTGAAATACTAGCTTTGAAATATTACAATTCTATGTGTGTGATAGAATCATGACCTCATGACTGAGTTTGCACTTCTTATTCTTTCTTTCTTGTATTTCTGTTTTCCTTTCATATTTCATGAAGCCTTTTTTTTTTTTTTTTTTATTCCATTGTGTTCCAGCTTTGCCAAGGAATAACAAGGGAAGATATTTGGCTTCGTGCATAGGCCATCACTTTATATGGACAGTAGCACATACCTGGCAACCAAGATGTTGGTGCAGCTCATACTAACCAAAGTGGGGGAGACACAAGGGGGAGGTGAAACACAGCAAGACTGTCAGAATTGGGGCTACTGAGACTACCAGGTGCTGCTGGCCTCCTCCCAATCCCCAATTTGGAGATTCACCTTCCAGAGGTAAAGTGTTAGTTGCTCAGTCTTGTCTGACTCTTCACGACCCCGTGGACTATAGCCTACTGGGCTCCTCTGTTCAAGGAGTTCTCCAGGCAAGAACACTGGAGTGAGTTGCCATGTCCTCCTCTGGGGAATCTTCCCGACCCAGGGATCAAACCCATGTCTCCTACATGACAGGCAGATTCCTTACCATCTGAGCCACCAAGGAAGCCAAAAAATTTGTGATATACATAATTTCAACAGGAACACGAATGGTCAACTCCAGCACTCCTCTATGCATTTAAGCACATCCAGTTAAAGAGAAACAAAAAGAGCAATGTTATGTTGGACATAACATAAGCAAAAGGACATGAGAACTAAAAAGCCATGTGGTCACTGGGCCGTGGTCATCAAATACTCAGAATATTGTATTAGAAATATGTTTATAATAAACATTATATAGGGAGATATACTAAAGTTAACTATTTCTTGTCCTCAGGGCACAGATATGAGGAAATAAAACAGTATTTATTAAGCATCTTCCTTGACACATACCTAGTGGCCTTCAGTCGATAGGGTCGCAAAGAGTGAGACAGGACTGAACGTGGCATGAAAATGGCTTGTATATCCAGAGACACCATGTGCAGGGCCAATTCAAGCTACATGGTACACTTTACCTCGTTATTGTTGCTGGTTCGCGACTCAGTTGTGTCCAACTCTTTGCAACCCCATGGACTGTAGCCCTCCAGGCTCTTCTGTCCATGGGGATTTCCAGGCAAAAATACTGGAGTGAGTTGTCATTTCCTTCTTCAGGGGATCTTCCCAACCCAGAGAGCGAACTTGAGCGTCCTGCATTGGTGGGCAGGTTCTTTACCGCTCGGCCACCTGGGAAGCCCTCACCTTGCTACCTATACATTATTACACCTAATTGACGGATAATGAAACTGAGCTAGAAGGAGTTAATTCTGACTTATCCAGAGGCAGAAAACTGTCTTTCTGACTTTGAGGAATACTTCCTTCCCTGTCTCCAATTCCTGAATCTTGCCTATGGAGACAGTCTCTTCCTTCTGGCCTTTATGAAGCAAAAATTAATCTTAACGTTTTGAGTTTTCATATTCAGTGTCAGCTGCCAAGCTAAATAAGGACCTCTACTAGCATGTAAATGCCTCTGTGAAAATTAGTAAAAGGCCCTCCTTCCTCCAGGTGGAGGCAGCCGAGTGCCAAGGCACATGGCTGAACAAGGAGAGCGTGGGCCAAATTTCAGTCCACTTACCCCTTGGCTAGATGCCCTTGTTCTGTGAACAACCTGCCCAACTCTACATAGCCTCCTGAAGCCAATTTTTTTTTTTTTTTTTTCCAAAATGCTATCAGAGGTGGGGAGAGCCAAGGACAAAGCTTTGTTCTCAGGAAAAGCCATAGTGTATTCATGGCAGTTTCTTAGTGATCTTGATATTCAGTAGCTGTATCTTTTTAAATAAATTGCTCTGGAAGTTTACTCTTTTGAGAAAGCATGTACTATAAAAATGGAAAGATAAAACTCTCAACAGGAAACCAGGGCAGATCATAACTCTGCTGCAGTTCAGCAAATGAAAATATATCAATAATGAGATGAAGCCCAATTCAAAACAACTTATGCTGTCTTTGGGCCTCAGGAATAATCTCTTTTCCATTATTAGGGAAAACGTGAGCCCTTTTTTCATTTCTTGTGAATCCAAATCTTGTTTGCAAGGGATGATCATGTTTAGCTAAAATTGCTTCTACTTAGCTATTATGGTGAAATGACAAACGTGTTATTGTTGGTGTTTATTGGCATTATTATTAGTTAGTTGTCAAATCTTGAAGGAAAAATCACAGGCTAAAACCCTGAAAAAGTAATCTTATTTTCATAAATGTTTACAAACAATTATCTCAGGTCTAGTAGCCCCTTAGCCTTAATATAAACTTTTCATGTGAAACAGCAATGGTTGTAGATAACTTGGAAATCTGTTAGAAACATGCATAGAAATGATAAGGCGTATTTTTGTGATGTATTAGCATCCATATTGATTATGAAATTTCACACTTGTCTCAGCTACTCTCTCTTTTCTCCCAGAGTCTGAGGCTTTTCTTCAGAGAATATAATCAATTTACCCATCCAACTCTGCTGCTGCCCCCAATTTCCACAGGTTACATATGTTAATGGTCAAGCCAAGAAGGCCGTTGATTATTTAGGAAACTGAAGGCAGTAAAATTATTCCAGAACTAACGATTGCCAGATTTCTCCGTAGTCTCCAGAGTGGTTGTCATGAACACATCAGATCATTGCCAAATAAAATAAATTTTCTTTGTTCCTGTTCAGCTTTAGTGTCATTTCTTACACGTAGACTTGGGGCAGTGAAGTGCTGAGTAGCCATCCGCCAGCTCTAAGATGGTGAACATATAAGGGAGTTTTGAAATTTGGGAGGCTTCTTTAAACAGACTTGTCTGATATTAGCTTAAAATCAGTCATTCTAAGTAGAGAGAGAGGAAAAGCCTTCCAAATAACTAAAGCTGGGATATCTGGGTCCCTGTTAGGAAGGGACAGAAGAAATGGGCAAGCACAAATGGCAGGAAAGATGAACGGTAGGAGGCCAGGAATTCTGATCTATAAGAACAGACAAAGGCCAAATCCAAAATAATTCATAAGACCTGAAATAATTCATAACTTGAGTAAATTATTTCAAACCATGTGATCAAAGGAAGGCAAAATAGAGCATATTATTTATTGGAGGAACAGAGTCTTAGGAATTAAGAGTCTTAGCTGGGGAACATGGATGTTGTTGAGGCAATCTGAGAGCAGATTGGAAAAGAATTTCCAGATATAGAATATTGTAAAAAGAAGTGAGTTTATTAAGAGCAAAGAGCAGAGATAAAGTGGGTGTTATGAGCGTAGCAGGCTGACAATGCCTGGCAGGCCAGGAAGAGTCAACAGCTTTCATGAGTTATTAGCCGATTTTTATAGCCTCATGACAAAATTCCTGCCAGAACATTGGTGTTAGGTTATTGGTGAGGGCACTATAGGGTGATGACTGAAATGGACATCTTTGTCTAATCTGGAGTCAGGAAGTTTGTTAGTGATGATTATGGGGCTTTTGGCAACAGTTACGAAGGAGTTCAGTCCACTTCGGAGGTAATCTTGGTTCTGGGCTCCACTTCTGTAGCCTTGATACAGGGCTTGCACCTGTGGCCTTGGGGGCAGAACTCAACAGACATGACCCCCAAAACATAAAAACATATACAGCACGGCACTGAATGAGCCCTTACACTCAGTGCACAAAGGCTGCGTGTGGGCCATTACTTAGGCATCAGCAGCTTTAGCTGGTCTTTGAGCTTGGCTGATTTGTAGCCATAGTGAGTCATGACTCTGCCTTCTTTCCTTCTTGTCCCATTAACACCCTACCAACTAAACATCAAGAAGGCTGGCTGAATTTATTTTTTATTCAATGTTTTAGCATCCCACAGGCTGTAACAAAATCTGGTATTTCCCCCCACCACCACCTCCCCGCTCGCCTATCTCCTTTTCTGTCTCCGAGTTTAAAATTCAAAATAGTTTATACTTTCTACTAATAAAATGTGAATTCCACTACTACCACATAACTATGGGGTATTAGAAGAGTAAAGATATTTCTTCTTGCTTATGAAAGGAAGATAATCTTCCAGGGTCTTAGGCATCAGTACCTCAACTTATGGTCAGGATGAAACCAAAGAAGTTTTGCCAGACAATTTGAGACAATATAAACCAATCCCTTTTACTGGGAGATGAGCAGTACAGTTTTCTGCAGTAGGAACTCTTGAAGAGGAACATGACATGTAATCAGAAGAAGCCTGGCAGCAATGTAAGAACTCTGCATCAAGAGATCGCATCAAAGTTGTTATTGATTGGGTTGAGAAGAGGATGCCTTAAAACCATCATATTCGCTGCATCATTGATCTTCAGAAGCTCCCACCATGCTGCTTCCTCACATTTACCAATGAGCTTAATGGCAACACCCCGAAGAAAGACTCAGTAGAAGGAGCGAGTGGAGGACAACCAGACCCTGAGGGCTTCCCTTCATCTTGATATTTTCAAGTTCTTCCGGCTGTAGCCTTTTGATTCATCACTATTGGGAGACTAGAGACTGAGGCTGAAATTCACTTCCTGCTGAGAAGAAAGGGGATTTGATACAAATAAATAAGTTGCATGTTTATTTCTATCAATGTCTGCTTTATCTCCTCATGAGGATCTGGGGAAAGATTACCAATGGGAATGAAAACCCTTCCGGAAATTAAGATGACCTGTGTAACTGACCAGTCTGGTGAAAGCCAGTGCTTCAAACAGGGGAGTTAGCAGATGCAACAAAGAAGAGGAGAAGAGGGAAGGAGTGGGAATCTGCTCTTTAGGATGTGAGCTCCTAGGGTTTGTAACTTTAAGGTTTTTATCTATTTATTTTTGTCAAGGGAAAGGCAGAGAGCTGGATAAAATGACATATGCTGAAATCTAATATGATGCACACACATAATGTTGTAGGACCCTATTCAGGTAAGGAGTCATAATGTCATTCTTGCCTGAAGACAGATAAAATGACTTGGATTTGCTTAAAAAGCAGTGGAGAATGGATTTCTATTTCAAACAAAATTAGCTTAAAAAGCATTGTGCAAAATGTATTTTACAGATGTTACATTTCTTCCTCAAGGAATTATAAATTGGGTGCCTCAAATTGAACATGCAAACTAGAACTTTATCAACTGACTATATTTGTTAGACTTGATTTTCTAATTTCACTGTACCTTTTATCAGGGTCATCCTCAAGGAAGTGATGGAAATGACGTTTCGTGCAATGAAACTGTGAAGTTTGCCTGGTAAAAAGATAGCAAGGATTGAACGCTTCTAATATAGAAGGCAGTGCCTGGGAAAGCTGTTTGTATATTAATGTCGTGACTCGGTAGAGAGAATCCAGCAAGCTATTGGTCACCAGGCAGTGAGACAGAGAGAAGGATACTCACTTATACTAGGGAGAAAAGGTGTTTCTTTGATGAAAATGGGTCGGAATAGAATTGCAGAATTTAGGACAGCAATGGGTCTCAAAAACCATCTAATTTCTAGTAGATGAAGAAACAATTCGGAACAGTGATGGTCCCGTTTAAGTGTGCTATGAAGCTGAATCACGTAAAACTGGCTCACCCTAATTTAATCAGTTGTGATCTACCGAATAGCTGTTTCATACAGTGCAACCAAATAGAATCAGAGCTACCTGTCTCCCAGTCACCTCTCACAAGTGTGTAGCGACAGCAGAAACCAGAGGCTTTGCCTTGGTTGTGCTGGAAGTCAGAAAGAATAAGTAGAAGATGTAATGGCAGAAAAAAAGAGACAGAACGGAGAGGTTCACACACAAACATAAAAGCAATAAAAGGAAACAAACACAATGGAAGAAGATAAACTCAAATTTTATTAAGTACTTGATATACCATGCACAATTCTAGACACCAGTATATATAATTCTCACAAACATTTTGCTCAGTGTGTGATTATTCCCACTTAGTATCTGTGGAGACTGAGATGCAAAGTTAAAAGAATTTTCCAAAGGTCACATTGTAATATAAACAAGATCATGGTAACTCCCTTGGTTTAAAGCATAAATTAAAAACAGAACACAAGAAAAACCAGTGGCTTCCTATTGCCCTTAAAAGCAACCAGACCGTATGCCATGGCTTACCAGCCTCTGTGATGTGACTGCTTCATCTCTTCCTTTTTGCCCATCACAACACTCCAAGCTCATCAGCATCTTTGTTGTTCCCAGAATGCACCAGCCCTGTCTTAACTCTGCCTCTTTATTCTTGCTTTTCCCTGTAACAGCCATGCCTCTTCTCCTGGTCCTTGGCATGAGCGGTGCATCATCATCCTGCAGATCTCAAGTGTCCCCTCCGCCCCCCTTCATCTTGCTTTAGCTCCTCACCCTGTTTATTTTCTGGATAGCACTCACCACAGCCCATAATCATCTGTGGTTACCCATTCTAGTATTTGTCTGTTTACTGTTCATTTCTCTAATAAGATTGTAAATTCCTTGCTGTCTAGACCTCTGTTTTCTGTATTCTTCAGTTCCAAGAAACTGATACATACCTGGCATATAGTAGGTGCTCAATATATATGGATAAAATTGGGAGGCAAGAATTTAAATTCAGATTTGCCCCCAAAGCATGTGCTTCTTCCAAATAGACTATAAGGATCTCCTATTGGTGGGTACGTAGATAGAGAGTTACATACAGAGGCAAAACACAATAGAATGCACACTTTTGCATGAGAACATTATGAACAGAAACATTTAACATATGATCAAAAGAATTTTTTGCGATTCATGTGGTTGCAAAGAGTCGGACACGACTGAGCGACTGAACGGAACTGAACTGATACAGTAAAATTAACTTTTTTCAGATGTGCAATGAGTTTTAGCTTATGTGCAGATTTTTGTTAACAATCTCTACAACTAGGGCACAGAACCAAAATGTCCTCATGGCGCTCACTTTTGTTGAAATCCTCCCCTACTTCAACCACTCATCTATTCTCCATCCCTGGGATTTTGTCTTTTCAGAGTGTCATAAATGGAATCACACAATATGTAACATTTTGAGATGGACTTTTTATTCATCAGCATAACTTCATGGCGAGCCAGCCAGTTTGTTGTATGTACTGATTGTTTGTTCTGTGTTGTTAATGAGGACTACACCATTGTTTTGGAGAAGGAAATGGCAACCCACTCCAGTATTCTTGCCTGCAGAATCCCATGGAGGGAGGAGCCTGACAGGCTACAGTCCATGGGGTCGCAAAGAGTCGGACACGACTGAGTGACTTCACTTCACTTCACACCATTGTTTGACTATAGCACAGTTTATCTCTTCACCTGTTGATGACATTGGGTTGTTTCTAATTTTTTTGGACAATTATAGATTGAGCAACTGTAGACATTGAGCACGGTTTTCTTCGTGAAGATAAATTTTCATTTCTCTGGCATAAATACCCAGGATGGCTGGGTCAGATCATTCTTATCACAAGAGTGAAAAATGCACGTTTAGAAACTGCCAAGGTGTATCCCAGAGCAACTGTACCAGTTTGCATTCTCCACAAGTGTATGAGAATCACTAGTTGTTCCCCATTTTTACCAGCTCTTGGCTTTATTGTTTATTCATGGCAATACATATTCACTTATATTAACTTGTTTTAGCCATTCTACTATATGTAGTGGTATCACATTTGGTTTTAATTTGCATTTCCTCAATGGGTAATAATGTGGAGAATCTTTTCATATGTTTATTTTCATCTGTATATCTTCTTCACTGAAATGTCTGTTCAAATATTTTTGCCTATTTTTAAAAATGAGTTATTTGTCTTATTATTATATTGTAAGAGTTCTTTGTATATTTTGTAATCAAGTTTTCTATGACACGTAATTTGCAAATATTTTCTCCCAGCTTGTGGCTCGTCTGTTCTTTCTCTTGGCAGTATTGTTAGCACGGTCAACATTTTTCAATTTTGATGATGTCCAATTTATCCAATTTTCTTTTATGGATTATGCTTTTGGTATTTTATCTGAGAACTCTTTGCCTAACCCAACATCAGGAAAGTTTCTATGTTTTCTCCTATAAGATTTCTAGCTTTACATTTATATTTAGGTTGATGATCCAAAAGCAGTTTTATTATGATGTATCTGGGCATGGACTTTTTTGAATTTGTCTTGTTTGGGATTTATGAACTTCATAAATCTGTAAGTTTATCTTCTACCAAATCTGGAATGTGTCAGGATTTCTTGAGGATATAATAAAGCACACAATCCTCCATCCCATGCATTGAGATCTGTATAATACAGCCCATTAGCTGTCTCCACGGTGGTTCTGGTGCCCCACCTTGATTCAGAGTGACTTTGGGTATCTCATGAATAAATTCCGTCATGAAATTCTGATAAATGGTTATCTAACTTTCCCTGGAACGTACCATTCCAACATGTTCTATTATATATTATATACATTGCCTGCATGTAAACTCAGTCATGTCCGACTCTGTGACTCCGTGGACTGAAGCCTGCTAGGCTCCTCTGTCCCTGGGATTTCCCAGGCAAGAATATTGGAAGGTTGCCATTTCCTCCTCCAAGGGATCTTTCCAACCCAGGGATGAAAACCATATCTCCTGTGTCTCTTGCTTTGGCAGGTATATTCTTTACCATTGAGCCACCTGGGAAGCCGCTAAGTCTAAAGTGAAAAATAGATTGCCATTCCGCTACAAGTTCAAGGAAATGGGAGCAGTAAAAATTATGTTTTGTGGACAAGGGGATTAGATACTCTGTTTCCTAAGCACTTAACTAACTGTGAGGAGAGCTGGCCCAAATTTTCACAGCAAACTAGTGTTCACTGATAGATTTACACATATGAGCTGTAGAATGAAAATACACTTTGATCCCCGAATTTGAAACACAAGCTGTGGCTCAGATGGCTCCCTGAGAGCTCCCAGCACTGGCGCATTTCGACATTCTGGGAGACACTAAGTTCTAAACTGACCACGTGTGTTCCTGTCTGGTGTTCCACGAGGCACTTCTTACATCTGTCACCATCATCTTCACGTTTTGTGTAGCTGCCCTGTGAAACTGTTGATCTCTGCAGCCCCCTGGTTTCCAATTTTGATGACAGTCTCTGAAATAGTCCCTTACTTGGATTCAGGCATTAACTTAGAGGACAGGAGGCTGTTTTGGTCCATATGAGCACAGACTGCCAGTTGAGGGGAAATTTTATAACCTATGTTTTGGCCTGGGAAGAGAGACCTCTGGTCCAAGTTCACTGTTTCCAGAAAGAAAGGGGACTATTTACCTTGGGCATAAAATATTCCAGGTGCAGGAAGGGCCATTTTTCCTATCCAAGCTGGCATGGCTTTGTTTATCTGGAGAGATTTTGCTCTGTGGCAGCCTGGCAATTTGACTTGAAAATTTTGCTTCTCCATTATCACGCGTCTTGTAATGAGAGACTTGCCAATGACATATGTTTATTAATCTTAGTTAAAATACACCTGCCTGGGTGGTTTATGGCAGGAAAACACTTACCGTCATCAATCCTTCTGTAATCAGCAAGTTTTCCTTCCCTCCTGGCACCACACCAGTGTGCGGCCATGGCCAAGACTTGCCTCTCTCCCATCATGCGCGGTCCATGCCTTGTACATGAGAGGGATAGAGGGAAATGAAACGCATTGCTTAATCTGCAAAGGAAGTGAGTTTGTGTCTCGCCTGACCTTTAGTTGAAAGGATTCATTTCACATTACTCTTTACCTTGCAGCCTGAAAGTCGTGGTAATGAGGTGCCCTCTGGGTACCCACCCCCTCCAACAGGCTGTACTGAGAAGTACAGCTGCGCACAGCAGGATTCTAATCACCACTTCTCCATGGATGGTGAGGCCTGACAGGGCGTAGAAGTGGGGGCTGATTTTTGATTGGGGAAGTGCTCCGCCTCATTCCAGCATCAGTTATCACTGCTGCCCTGGAAACTCCTGGGTATTTGTTGCTTGCCACAGAAGCTAAGCTTCCATAAACCAGAACCATGATTCTGGGTGAAATTAGCCAATGTACAAAATTGCTCCACGTGATGGCAAGCAAACATGGTAGCTGGGAGACCGAGGAGAAGCCGCCATCATCCGTGAGATGCAAAAGAGCCCAGACATTAGCGAAGGAGAGTTGGTGAGTTGTGAGCCTGCCAGCGGTAACATGGTATTTCCCTGAATCCCATTATGTCAAAAGAGAATTTACTAGATTTTTACCTCATGCATCCTTCCGGCCCGTGGGCATGAGAATTGCAGTGTGTTTCTTGATAATTTAAACAGCGGTCATTAGACAATGCACATTTGATGTCTAATTAAATCTCTCCGACCACAGCTGCACAACCACGCTCCACCATCCGGGTATCTTGACAGTCTGCTCTATACCATAGAGCAAGCAACAGCATATAAACCTGCAATCAATTCTCAGAAGGCCAGGGTGCTAGGAATTTATTTCCACTACAGTGCTCTGGGATTTGTATGCTAGTTTTAAGGAATCCCTGGAGAGGGAATAAAGATATTATTGTGGTTTTAAGAATTACCTCCCACCTAAAATATTGTTTAAAGGTAATAATGCATTCTGTTTTAGGTTTTCATCACCACCCAAATATTTTCTTATTGACTAGATACAATGACATGCCAAGAAAAAGCAGGATTCTTAAGGAAGATTTAGGTATGCCTTTACCTGGCTACTTGTGTTTCTACTGATTTTGCAATTATGACATCTTCCACTCAGAAAGATGCCAGGGGTTATTTTTCTGAGGAGACCAGACACTTCAGTGCCATTTTTTATGTGCCAGTTTGCTTCTTCCAATCCCTGATGACAGATTAAACAGTAAAACTTTTGACACTTCCTTCAATGTGAAAACATATAGCCCCGAACTTGTAATTTGGTAAATGAGTTATGTTTACTTTATGCAAAATTTTCTGATAAATACTCCATGCAGATTATAGTTCCAGGAAACTGTGTAATGAAAGGTTCGATTTGATGCCAGAAATTTACAATCTATAAAATATAGACATATTTTAACAATGAAGATCTTTCTAACATTTAGATTTTCTGAATACTTATGGTTAAGTTCCCCCTCAAAAATGTATTTAAGCTATGTTTACATAACTTTAGTGCTCTGAAAACAAAAATGAATCTTCTATTTGATAAATTACTTTGTCTGCAAGGAAGATATTTGACCAAGTATTTTTTTTTCCTCTTATTTTTGGGGCTTATCAAGTGGACAGCTATTTTTGGATTCTTGATGTTGATTTCTGAAGAGAACTTGAAAGGTCAAGAAAGGCAACAGGCTACATTGTGGCAGATTTTGGTCACTGTACCATCCTCTGAAAAAAATAAACAAGGATGAAGAGTGTCGTTTCAGCCCACAATTCTTGATTTGATGAATAAGGTCATCAGAGGAAACATGAAGTAGAGATGGGCTTTCCAGCCAGCTGCATATCTTGGTTCCAGCTGACTGACAGTACAAAGAAAATGTGTCAGTCATGAATATGAAGTTTCTTTCTGGCATTTTCCTTCCAGATGGAAGCAGCATGCACATTGTAACAATGCTTCTTCCAGTTGATGAATTTTCTTGTTTATATTTTTGGCAAAGCATATTGATTTTCATCTGTTACTTCCACCTTAGTAACCTAGTTTTGAAAAATGTGCAGTGTAGTTTCTTTTCAAATAGCCCACCCTCCAAAAAACAAAAAATCTATTTATAGCAAAGTCATCACAGCTCCAGTTCTTCTATTATCTCTCAGATCCTTCGCTCTTTTTCATCCACTTTATTAGCTTGGGAAGTGCATATTATAAAGCTCCATTTTTAACTGATGACATTATTTCCTAGTCTTGTCATCACAATACTGTAATGATATTAATAATCAATTTTAATATTAAAACCTACTATTTTTAATGTTGTCTTTGTGGCAGATACTTGAAATATGCTTGATTTTCATTATGGCTCTTAAGTCTTACAACAGCTCTATAAGTAAAACATTATTTTCATCACATAGTTGAAGAGAATAAAGACGAAAGGAGTTGAGGACAGCCTCCAAAGCCATATAACTAACATGTGGCAGAAGCAATATTTGAAGCTGGTCTTTTTGAATCCCAGTCTCATTCTCTTGACTGCTCAGCTATTGGAATTGTATAAAATCGGTGCTTCTCTTCTTCATTCATTTGTATCTGCCTTATATTTTTCAAACAAAAAAATGCAATAGAAATATAACTATTTGTAAGTTGTTACATTTAAAATATCTAAAAAAAATTTTTTTTTGAAGATTATGCTTTTACTCATTCAACTTCCTGACTTTTTTGAAAATTACATTCAGCTTGGCCCTCAGAGAACCCAAAGAGGATGCTATCTAAAGGGAAGGGTTTTATGTTGGGAGACCTGTTTTCATTGAAAAGCTCTTTTCCTAACCCTTATCCCCAGGGCAGCAAACATCTAACTGAATTCTCCTGTGCAGTCTCCATCCAATGGCAGGAAACTGGACATCCTCGAGGGGCTGTTGCTTGTTGGAGATGAGGCATAGTGGTCCAGCCCAGTGGTGCTCACTGTCCATGTCCATTTGTGTTCTTTGCTTCCTTGATACATCTGTTGACAGCTTTGAGATGGTGGAAAGGAAAAAGCACCACAAACCCGAATTACCATTATCATGATCCTTGATGTCACCATTAGTATTGATAGAAGATCTGTTTCTAGTCTGTTACCTTTCGGAAATAACAAGATTCACGTATTTTAGCAATAGTCACCACATCTAAATCATCTGGCATTTATTCAGTCTTTCGTTTATCTAAGTCAATCACTGAACATGAAATCTTGCCTTTTGATTTGTTGCTGGCCCTTATTTGAATGGGGAAAGGGAAACTTCAGATTTGAATATCTCAAGCCTCGTTGTATTTTCCTTTTCCAGATGACAGCAATAAACAGATCTGGGCAAAACTTCAGATGCAAAAGAAATTTTTTAAATGAAACACACTGTCATTTCTTTTGAATGATATGGCAGTAAGCCAATAATTCAAAGGGTCACTGAACATCTAGGCTTCTAAAACAGGAGAAAGGCTCAGACTCTTGGTGCAAGAAAACACCATTCAACTTAATGAATTTTCAAAGAGTAACTTTTTTTAAAAAAGTCATATTTGGGAAGTATCAGTGATGATTGACTGAGGAAAGCTTAATAGAGTGAAAAGACGAGCTTTTGAGATGGAGAGAGTTTCAGACACTTTATAATTATGAGGCCTTGGACATGTTACTTAAAGTCGCCAAGTTTGGGTCTCCTAAATAATGAGAGAGAAGCATTAATAATAATTGGCAGCTCGCCAAGTTATGATAAGAAATAAGACTGAGGTATGTTGGAATAGAAAAAAAAAATGCTCTGTCATATATTAGTTGCTCAGGAAACTAGCTATGACTGTTTTTGTCTCTGTTATTTTCATGGCATTATTGCTTGTATGAGATGAGTGGATGACTATTTCTTCAGCAGGGGATCATGAAACAGGGAATAATGCAAAATACACTATCTGTTTAACATTGTGCCTATAAAGGTGTGTCCTTATGAACCTAAGGACCCTGAATACAACTTACCAGACATGAAGCTATGCAAATTTATTGCTTGTATGAGATGAGTGGATGACTATTTCTTCAGCAGGGGATCATGAAACAGGGAATAATGCAAAATACACTATCTGTTTAACATTGTGCCTATAAAGGTGTGTCCTTATGAACCTAAGGACCCTGAATACAACTTACCAGACATGAAGCTATGCAAATCCATAGGCTGAAGGCATCTGCAACCTTCCACAGCCCTCCTGCTTTAAAAAATCCATTTATGAGTGGGAGAGAGTTGGCCCTCCAAGGAAGAATCGTCTGAACATGAGATCCAGTTGGCTAAGCCTTTTAATTATATGCACTGACCCTTTCACTGGATGTCACCCAGTGCCCAGGTGTGGAGGCACGGGGAGATGCGAAGCTCCACTTTGAATGGAAGTAAAACGCTGCAGGGTAGAACAGACAGCACAGATGTTTACAACGCCACAGGTCCCAGGTTGCTCTGACACAGGCGCCATCTGATGGCAGGCTGTCCCAGAAATCTGCGTCCCACTCAGAGTTCTGATCTAAGCACCTCATGGCAGAACTGGCGTGCTGCAACCCCTGGTGTGATCCAGCTGAGAAGCGAACAAAGGCCGAGGGAATAAACAATCTGCTTAATTGAGTTTGAGTGATAGAATTGCAACAAGGGGCCAATAAAAGGCGCAGTAAGAAGGATGTTTAAATATTCTAATAAACCTTGGAGAGACAGTGGTGTTGGACCTCTGAAAATAATGATGGGGGGGGGAAACTATGAAATCATAGCATATAAGCTAGAGATCTCAGTATAGTTATAGGAAATAGATAATTTTTTTTTTTTAATTTCTGTTCCTATGACTTCAATTTTTACAATTGCTTTTAGAGGGATCCTATAGTCAATATGCACTTGGTAAGAAATTACCTGACATATATGACCTTGAGGAAGTCCCTTAATCTAAGCCTTATCATTTATTTTCTTAATTTATTTTATTGACGTACAGTTGATTTACGGTGTGTTAATTCCTGCTGTACAGCAAAGAGATTCAGTTATACATATATAAACAGTTTTTTCCATATTCTCTTCTATTATGGTTTAACATGGGATATTCTGTGTCTTCACTTATAATAAAATGAGGACAATACTTTGTAGAGGTAAGGAGAGATTATACACATGTATATCTCTATCTATCTACACTGTGTATTATTATACATATATGTGTATGTATTATATGTACATATATTTCTGTCTATCTATACTGTGTATTCCTAGGGCTGCTATAACAAAATACCACAGATGAGGTGACTTAAACAGCAGAAATTTATTTTCTCACAGTTGTGGAGGCTGGAAGCTCAAGATCAAGGTGTCAGGAGGCTAGTTTCTCCCAAGGCCCTTCTCCTTGGCTTGCAGACAGCCACCTTTTCAGTGTGTCCTTGTGAGTTTTTCTCTGTGTGTGTGCACCACTGGCATATCTCCATGTCTCCAAATTTTCTATTCTTATAAGAACACCAGTCAGATTGGACAGATTGAATTCAGGCTCACTCTAACAGCCTCATTTTAACTTAATCACCTCTGCAAAAACTTTATGTCCAAATGCAGTCGGCTTCTGAGACACTGGGCAATAGGTTGTTAACAAATGAATCTGAGGGTATATGATTTAGCCCATAACAATATACAGAGAGAAAGTAGAGTTTGGAATTATTGCATCATACTAGGTGCCCAATTAGTAACAGTCCCTATTGCTATTAGGGACATTCTTCATAGTATTCCCATATAATTTGACTTTCATGTCAAATGTTGTTATTTAGTCACTAAGTCTTGTCCAACTTTTTTGTGACCCTAAAGACTGTAGCCCTCCAGGCTCCTCTGTCCATGGAATTCTCCAGGCAAGAACACTAGAGTGGGTTGCCATTTCCTATTCCAGGGGATCTTCCCAACTCAGGGATGGAACCCATGTCTCCTGCATTGGCAGGTGAATTCTTTACCACTGAGCCACCTGTGAAGCCTCATATAAAATACATTAGCATAATAATTTAAATGCAAATTATCATAAAAATAATTGTCTATGTAGTTAGAGAAACTGAAGTGAAGAGAAGGTAAAATACTGGCCCAATAACATTTGATGGTGTCAGATTTAACCCTGAGAGTGCACCTCATTTCTTCTGACCCCAAATCNTAATTTAAATGCAAATTATCATAAAAATAATTGTCTATGTAGTTAGAGAAACTGAAGTGAAGAGAAGGTAAAATACTGGCCCAATAACATTTGATGGTGTCAGATTTAACCCTGAGAGTGCACCTCATTTCTTCTGACCCCAAATCATTTTCTTTCTACTACACTGGTCTGCCACCAGTTGGATAGTAGTCAGAGAAATCGTTTTCCTATGAAATTCATGGCTACCTGTCCCAAAGCATTTATGCTCTACTTACTCCAAAGGAGCCCTTCATCCAGGCGGTTCAGCGTCTGAACCATTAGAGTAGTCTCTAGTTAGAGGCGAATTTTGTTCTTCTTTCTCAGAATTCTGAACTTTTAACCCAAGATCGAAACTTTGAAATCCACCACAAGGTGAATGTGTAAGACTTTCCCGTTTCTGGGAAATTCTTTTTGACTCTTGACTTTTCTATCATGTTGTCTCTTGTCCAAGATAGAAGTCAACAGATGGAAATCTGCTCGCCTTTCCAAACCCACCAAAGTACCTGCATCTGTCTGCACACCCTGTAGCTCCCATCTGATTAAATGAAGAAAGTTCCCCAGCTCCTACCTGAGGCCAGATTTTCCATCATTATCTCCGCTCAAGAACTTCACTGTTGTGATCATCTCTCTCCTCTCTGCTCTGTCACTTTCTCCCTTAGTACATCATTTGCATCAACATTCAGACATGCCCTAGCATCTCTCATTTTAAAAGGAAGAAAGGAAGGAAAAAACACCCTCGGCAACCTGCAGTTACTGCCCTGTTTCTTTTTATCCCGCCCTGCTGCTGCTGCTGCTGCTAAGTCGCTTCAGTCGTGTCCGACTCTGTGCGACCCCATAGACAGGAGCCCAACAGGCTCCCCTGTCCCTGGGATTCTCCAGGCAAGAACACTGGAGTGGGTTGCCATTTCCTTCTCCATTGTGTGAAAGCGAAAAGTGAAGTGAAGTCCCGCCCTAGTAGAATATGAAATGTAGGTATACTCATTGTCTACAATCTATTAACCCTCATTTACTGCTCAACCCACTCCAGTCATCTTTTGATCATCTTCCTCCATGGAAATCCCTGTGTTCCCGTCTCTATTCTTGCTATACATGGTCCTCTTAGCAGCATTTGACAGTGTTGTCCACTCTATCTTTCAAAAATACTTTGTTCTCTTGGTTTCTGCATCAGTATATTCAATTTAATTTATTTATTTTATTTTTGCCCTACCTACATCACCGGCTTCTCCATCTCATCCTCATTATGTGATCCTTCTCTGATAATCTCAAAGCCCTAAAACATCGAGTACTTACTTCTCAGATCCTGGGTTCCTCAGGGATCCTCTCCTCAGATGCTAAGTTATTAAGAGATCAAAAGAAAATAGAAATATTTTTGTACTTTGTCTTGCATGAAGTGTAAAAAAAAAAATAGGCTTTAAGTCCTATACTCAGATGTTGTCCAGGATACCGTATGCCTTTCTAGTTTTATTTATGCTGCTTCTTGAATGGTGTTTATTTTCTCACTTGATTTGTTTCCTATTTGAAAACAGCTGCCGGAGTTGCCTTTAGAGTGTATGTGTGTTTGTATTTTGGTTACTATTTACTGAGTACACTTTGCATGCCTTCTCTTACAGAATCTTTCCACATGCCCTGTAATATAGTGGCTATTGTCCCTTTATTAACAGAAACTTGAGGCTTAGAGTTTAAGTGGCTTATCCAAGTTCATACAGTCCCTGGCAGAGTCTGAATTATCCAGATTCCTGTGTCTGACTCTGTTGCTGGTGTTCTTTATACATGTGCCATGTTGCATTTCTAAAGCAAGCAGGAATTTGGGGTCAGGAGGTGGCCATTTCTTTGAGATTTGTATAATGTCTTTGGCTGTAGGCAACAGAGAAAGGTCAACTGGAAGAAATAATGGAATTCATCACCTCAGTGAACTTATCATTACTTAAGTCACAGTCAGATCAGAAGCTCAGAAGTGTCCTCAAGCATCTAAGCTCCTTCCAGCTCTTTGTTTTGCTTTTGGTCTCTGTTGGTTTCATCTAAAGGCTGTTTTTCCCTATAATTAATTGCAAGATGGCTGAAGTACTTGCAGAAGCACACCAACATAGAACACCACCCAGCGATAGAAAAGGAGATAGTTTTTACCTATGAAGTTTTATATGAAGGAAAACTTTCAAAAGCACCAGTATACATCTTCTCAAATCTTGGTGACAAATTCTATGTATCCAGTTACGTTGCAGACCAGACCTTGCTTCAGTTGACACATCACTACATAATCTCTGTCTCACTCAATAGCGTCGAAGCTGACAATTCTGCTACCCTTTAGGAGAGGTACTCTCATATCCACAGGATTTGTATATGATGGATGCCAGTCTCTTTCCAACCCCTCTGGATCATAAACCCATAGGACATAATTAATGGCGTCACCAGCTCTCTCCCCGAGTAGAGGCTGGACAAGAGTTTGTGGTGTGCCATGATCATCCAGCCTCTTTCAAATCCTCTCAACATCTGCTCCTTCTACTTGTTAATCCTCAAGAATTTAATAAAGTGCAGAAATAACAATACTTTGCATCTTTGCAGAGTTGACAATTAACTAATTAGCCCATTAACTCATTGAGCCAGATTTGTCCCAGTAAGTTAAGGGCTTTGGGAGGTACATTAATCCTTTAAGGCCACTGGAGCAACATTTGCAGCTAATGGGCCCATATCCCTAACTTACTACCAGGGAGGGACTGGGGTATTGTTAGGAAATAGAAGTCATTAATCCACACTGTACCCAGAGGGGCAGGTGAGAATGACTTGGCACAAATTGATGAGGGAATGTGTTTTGTTTTGTTTTTCTTTCTAAAGACCAAAAAGAGACTCTGAGTTAAAACCAAGATTGGAACTCAGAATTTTCTGGCATCGAGCCTGTATTCAAATCTGAGCTCTTGACAGAATTTATTTATTTGTGTACATATTAAGATCTTGTACTGAGAGTGAGTAGACAAGTTTGGTGAGGGAAAGGGTGAGGGAAGGGGTCACAGGGGTGTTTATTCTAGTATCTGGAGTCATGGACAACAGGAGTGGAAAACTGTGATTTTGTTTCTGTTCTATAATCTGCGTAAAGAAGCACTTATTAAGTCATGTGGACTATAACTCTAGATGGCTTTGCATGGGGGAGAATGTACCTCCAAAAAAGACATTTTAACAAGATTCCAGCTCTGCAGAACCTAGAGATAGTGGGAACAAAGTGGGTCCTGCCTTCAAAAGGCTGCAGCTTATCTGAAGGAAGCCTATCTGGGACCCATCTCTCCCTCTGTCTCCACAGGACGCTGGACGTGCTTATTGACAAATCCTGGGGACCTGGGATGCTAAGCTTGAAGGCCAAGATGTGTTCGTATAAACGTGAAGGCTGAGCAGTGGCAGAATTGCTTGTGTCAGCATTCCACAAGGGGTTTCTGGTTCTCTGTGCCAAGGCAGATATTATTTGGCCAAAATGTTCGTCTGGGTTTTTCCATTGCATCTTATGGAAAAATCCAAATGATACTTATTGGCCAACCCAATACTTTGGAATCAAGTTGCTAAAACCAAATGGAGAAAATATGAGCAAAAAAGCCAGAGATAAGAGTGGTGGTGGTGGACGCAGGAAAGATATGCAGCTAAAGTGCTCAGAACAGAGAAAAGACTCAATCCTGGTAGAGCAAACGCAGGGCACGTGGCCGCCCCCAGGGTCCTTTATGTGGCTCCCAAGGCTGGGCGGTATCAAGCGTGAAGCAGGCGATGCCTTATGTATTGAAGGGTAGGGCTTGGGGCTTACAAATGTTATTTATAAACTTACATTCATCAAAAGCACGTTGCTGTAAATCCTCAAGGGCTCTGTGTCTGGCTGGATTAATATTAATAATATAAAAATCCCTGCTTATATCAGTTCGCTAGTTGATGTTGAGGTTACCTAGGCAATAAACAACACTCCAGGAACACTTCCTTCTTCCTTCCTTTCCAACTACTGTGATCTGTTCCCTCAGGGTCCTTCCCTCCCTCAAGGTGCCAAATAAGAAGGAAAGCTTTCATTTCAACAATAAGTAGCATGGAATGTGGCAAAAACCACATCAAACTCTTTGAAGGGATTGCGTAGACATTCGGTCAAAGAAAGCCTTCAGTGGCTTTCTAGACAAAAAGTGCCTGAAGCTAAGATTTCAAATTCTTCCTCCTTTGCTACTTTGCATCAAGCCATCTCACCTCTCTGTGGCCCGTCTTTGCCCTTTGAAAACAACTGTGTGCGTCTGTAATACTAAAGCCTCCGTTTGTTCCATAAAGATTGTAAGCCAGCAGCTGAGAGTTTGAACAAACATGCACTTAGAAATTTGTAAATGAAAAAATTGGCTCAAGGGAAAAGTAAGACTAGGAAGCATGAAGGTGAACTTAAGGTTATTTTGTCCATCAAGTAAATTTCACTTGCTTGAGACAGTCAGGAACATTCCTTTGTGCTTTCCAATCATAAATGCCAAGAAAGTAGTGAAGGTGTCATGATGATGACGATGATGATGGTGACGATACTTACTAATTGCTTAACATGCACCCAGCACTGGGCTAAGTAAGCATTTTGTTGGTGTTACCCTATTTTATCTTGTGCCAAACAGTAGCTCAGCTGGTGAAGAATCCGCCTGCAATGCAGGAGCTCCCGGTTTGATTCCTGGGTCAGGAAGATCCACTGGAGAAGGGGTAGGCTACCTACTCCAGTATTCTTGGGCTTCCCTAGTGGCTCAGCTGGTAAAGAATCTACCTGCAATGAGGGAGACCTGAGTTCAATCCCTGGGTTGGGAAGATCCCCTAGAGAAGGGAAAGGCTACCCACTCCAGTATTCTGGTCTGGAGAATTTCATATCCATGGGGTCACAAAGAGTCAGACACGACTGAGCAACTTTCACTTCACTTCAAACACTCTGAGGTGGATACTATTATTCTCCTCATTTTTCAGGTAAGGAAGCCAATTCTTGATGATATGATAAAAATAAACGGATTTTTCAGAGGAAGTAGAATATGGAACTTGATACTGCTCCATGAATCATCTGCAGGAAGTTACAGTGAACTAGAGCGACCAGTTTCCTCAACTACCTTCTCCTGAAAGTGAAAGTGAAAGTCGCTCACTCGTGTCCAACTCTTTGCGACTCGTGTCCAACTCTTTCCATGGACTAGTCCATGGAATTCTCCAGGCCAGAATACTGGAGTGGGTAGCCTTTCCCTTCTCCAGGGGATCTTCCCAACCCAGGGATTGAAACCAGGTCTCCTGCATTGCAGGCAGATTTTTTACCAGCTGAGCCACCAAGGAAGCCCAAGAATACTGGAGTGGGTAGCCTATCACTTCTCCAGCTGATCTGCCCAACCCAGGAATCAAACCAGGGTCTCCTGCATTGCAGGCAGATTCTTTATCAACTGAGCTATGAGGGAAGCCCCGATCTTCTCCTGTGAATCTAATTGAATTTGATAGCATTAGAAAAACTATCAAGTTGTTACAATGTTACATTTATCCAACTGAAGTTTGTTGAAATTCTGTAAGAATCTGTACACTTTTGTTCTAGGTATTCAGGGCTTCAGTGCTTTTGCTTAATCCAAGGATATATTTTAGGGCACCTAGAAACAAGAATAGTTCTAGCACCAAAACAATGTTCCACATATTCTCATTCAGAGCTTTTAAAACTATCAGTTCAGTTCAGTTCAGTCACTCAGTCGTGTCCCACTCTTTGTGGCCCAATGGATGGCAGCACACCAGGCTTCCCTGTCCATCACCAACTCCCAGAGTTTGCTCAAACTCAAGTCCATTGAGTTGGTGATGCCATCCAACCATCTCATCCTCTGTCATTCCCTTCTACTCCTGCCTTCAATCTTTCCCAGCACCAGGGTCTTTTCAAATGAGTCAGTTCTTTGCATCAGGTGGCCAAAAGTATTGGAGTTTCATCTTCAGCATCAGTCCTTCTGATGAATATTCAGGACTGATTTTCTTTAGGATGGACTGGTTTGATCTCCTTGCAATCCAAGGGGCTCTCAAGAGTCTTCTCCAACACCACAGTTCAAAAGCATTAATTTTTCGGTGCTCAGCTTTCTTTATAGTCCAACTCTCACATCTATACATGACTATAGAAAAACCATAGCTTTGACTAGATGGACCTTTTTTGGCAAAGTAATGTCTTTGCTTTTTCATATGCTGTTTAGTTTGGTCATAGCTTTTCTTCCAAGGAGCAAGCATCTTTTAATTACATGGCTTTTAATTTAATTTTAAAACTATGCTCCCTGGCAAATACCTAGAATTGTAGGCATCTGCAATACTTGCCGTTCTCTTCTCCAGAGAGCTTACCCGCCCAGGAATTGAACCTGGGTCTCCTCCAACCCAGCCCATAGCTAGAGGTGGGATTGATTCCATGTTATAAATGTGATGAAGATGAACAAGGGCACATAAGCAAACAGGTTACTATAAATTCACCCAGATAACATCCTTGGATGGAAACAATACACACCACATCAAACAACTTTGAAACGTTTCTAAGTCCCAGAACAAAGTGCCAGATATTAGAGGTGTCATGGAAACAAAATAGATCCCGTCTCTCTCATCACTGAATGTACAGTCAACTACGAGATACTGATGGCTAAATAAGTGATTAAAGTAAAGCCCATTAGAACCATGATCTGATGGATTTATGGTACTCAAACAGGGAGCATCATTAAGAGGTGTCTGCTTTATTGTGGGAAAGAAGATTTTCCTGAAAAAAAAAATGGCATTTCAGTTGAAATTTAAAAGAATATTAGCATTAAACCAGGTTATGGGCACACAATCTCAGTTTAGAAAAATCATATTAAAGTAAATATCATGAAATCTTTCCTAAGACAATAACCAGTGCCAGGGAAGCACCTGCGATGTCTTCAGTCTTCCTGGTTATCAGAGTGTAAAGTGTAGTCTTAACCGAGTGGATCGATGTACACATACGATAGAATAACTGTGAATCAGGTTAAATGTTGACACTTCAATCGCAGATGAGGTTCATATATAGATTTAGACAGATTCCAGAATGCCCAAGCTTTTTCTAAGCCAGTATTTTCCAAATCTGTTTCTTCACCAGATACAACTGCCCATTAGATCCCCCTCTTACATGGACTTCCCTGCAGAAGGAATGTCATAAAGGTTAAGAGCAAGGGTTCTGCATCAGAAATATCTGGGTCCAAAGTCAACCTCTACTCCTAATTAGCTGTGTGACCTTGTCCAAGTGACTTAACCTCTCTGTGACTTCTTTTCTAACCCTCTGGAAAGTAGAAATATTAATTTCAATCATATGTTAAGAATTATTTGAGATTCCATGTGGCTCAGTTGGTAAGGAATCTGCCTACAATATAATTGGTAAGGAATTCGCCTACAATGCCGGAGAACCAGGTTCAATCCCTGGACCGGGAAGAACCCTGGAGAAGAAAATGGCAAGCCACTCTGGTATTCTTGCCTGGGAAATCCCATGGACAGAGAACCCTGGCAGGCTGCAGTCCATGGGGTTGCAAGAGTCAGACACAGCTTAGTGACTAAACAACCACCAAGAATCACTTACAAAGAATCAGTGAGCTGAAGCACATGAAGAGATGAATAATATTCTTGACACACAGCAAGCCCTTAAAAAGATGATGGCCATTATTACAATTACATCACAAAGTGAGCTCTCTGTTTTCCCCCATGTATCTTCCTAAATTCCTTAATTGTCCCCTAAAAATTCATATATTGCAATCCTAACTCCCAGTGCCCCAGAATATGACTTACTTGGAACTAGATTCTTTGCAGATGTAATTAGTTTAAATGAAGTCATCCTGGAGCAGAGGAGGCTCCTAAATCAGTATAACTGCTGTCCTTATCGGAGAAGGCAATAGCAAGCCACTCCAGTACTCTTGCCTAGAAAATCCCATGGATGGAGGAGCCTGGTGGGCTGCAGTCCATGGGGTCGCTAGGAGTCAGACGCGACTAAGCGACTTCACTTTCACTTTTCGCTTTCACACAATGGAGAAGGAAATGGCAACCCACTCCAGTGTTCTTGCCTGGAGAATCCCAGGGACAGGGGAGCCTGTTGGGCTGCTGTCTATGGGGTCACACAGAGTCGGACACGACTGAAGTGATTCAGCAGCAGCAGCTGTCCTTATAAAAAGGAGAAATCTGGGTGCACACACACACACACACACATACACACACATACAGGGAGGGCTTCTCTGGTGGCTCAGACAGTAAAGAATCTGTCTGCAATGTGGGAGACCTGGGTTCGATCCCTGAGTTGGGGAGATCCCCAGAGGAGGAAATAGCAACCCACTCCAGTGTTCTTGCCTGGAGAACCCCCATGGACAGAGGAGCCTGGTGGTCTGTAGCCCATGGAGTCGCAGAGTTGGACACAACTGAGCGACTCAGCACACAGCACACGCGTACACACACACACACACACACACACACACACACACACAAAGGGAAATGCCTTATGCACTGAAGGCAGAGATCAATAGAGGTGATGCATCTAGAAGGTAGAACAGATGCTTCCCCAGCACCTTCAAGAGGGAGCATGACCAGCTGATACCTCGATCTCAAACTTTTGGCTTCCAAACTGTGAGACAGTAAATTTCTTTTGTTTAAATCTCTCAGTTTGGGATACCTTGTTATAGCATCCCCAGGAAACTAATACACGCCAGTTCCCCACCAAGACAGAAATCTGGGAGTCAGCCCCCTTTGCCCTCTCCCTCTTTCCTTAACAAGCACATGGGATCGCCATGCCCCGCCATCCCAGGCTCTATTGTTCTGCACCTTTGTTGACATCTCCCACGAAGCAACAGTTAGAACTGGACATGGAACAACAGACTGGTTCCAAATAAGAAAAGGAGTACATCAAGGCTGTATATTGTCACCCTGCATATTTAACTTCTATGCAGAGTACATCATGAGAAACGCTGGACTGGAAGAAACACAAGCTGGAATCAAGATTGCCAGGAGAAATATCAATAACCTCAGATATGCAGATGACACCACCCTTATGGCAGAAAGTGAAGAAGAACTAAAGAGCCTCTTGATGAAAGTGAAAGAGGAGAGTGAAAAAAATGCTGGGAGGGATTGGGGGCAGGAGGAGAAGGGGACGACCGAGGATGAGATGGCTGGATGGTATCACTGACTTGATGGACGTGAGTCTGAGTGAACTCCGGGAGTTGGTGATGGACAGGGAGGCCTGGCGTGCTGAGATTCATGGGGTCACAAAGAGTTGGACATGACTGAGCAACTGAACTGAACTACCTCAGATCAAGCATACAGATCAATCAAGATTCAGAGAAGCATAGCCACTGTGCCTGAAGGAATTTACTGAGGAATTGGAATTTCTGCAGTTGTGGGAGGAGCTGAAAAGTAAGGATCTGAAAAGGAGAATTTTTTTTTTAATTTAATAAAATATAGTTGATTTTAAATTTTGTGTTGTTTCTACTGTACACCAAAGTGAGTCAGTTATACATATGCATATGTCCACTCTTTTATTTTTAAGTTATTTTTATTTTCCATTGATTTATAGAAACATATACATACATACATAGAAACTGATTCCAGAATTCCTAATATAAAATGAATCTAAAAGTGAAAGGAAAAATGAATAAAAATCAGAATGCACTATGAAAAGTATTGAACGTTAAGGAAAGTCCTGATAGATTATTTTAAAACACACCCATAATGAGAAACAGTGGAATACTATGCATATAATTTGGTGGAATTTGATTGGAATTGAATAATATATATGTAAGTTAATTTGGAGAGAGTGGAAATCTTTATAATATTGAGTGTATCAGCTACAATATTGGAGAAGGAGACGGCAACCCACTGCAGTATTCTTACCTGGAAAATTCCACGTACAAAGGAGCCTGGCGAGCTAGTCCCTGCAAAGAGTTGGACACGACTGAGTGACTATCACTCAGCCACAATATGGTGTATTACTCCATATACTTAAGTTATCTTTGATTTTTCTCAGTAGGGTGTTGCTGTTTTCAGTATAGATTATTCTGATTTCATAAAGAGTTGAAAATTTCTTCTTTTTGTGTCCTTTAGAAGACTTTGTGTAAGATTGTTGTATTCTGTTTCCTAAGAGATGAAAGAATTCATCAGTGAAGAAATCTATGTCTGGGATTTACTTTGTGAAAGGATTTAATTATGGACTCAATGTTGAAACTATGTAGTGGATTATTTAGAGCTGTTTTTCTTTTTTTTTTTTTTACTTCTTCTCTCCGCCTTGACAGGTTGCATTGTTGAGAATATATTTATTATACCAAAATGCCAACTATATTGAGTTAAAATTGTGCCTAATTTCCTTTCATCATCTTTTTGATGAGGACATGATCTGTTCTATTGCTTTCCATCACTTCTTGTATTTGGAACTTGTCTTCTTTTATAAAAAAATTTATTGGTGTACAGTTTCTTTACTATATTGTGTTAGTTTCTGCTATACTGCAAAGTGAATCAGCTATACGTATACATGTATTTAATTGCTCAGTCATGTCCGACTCTTTGCGACCCTTTGGGCTGTAACCCACCAGGCTCCTCTGTCCATGGCATTCTCCAGGCAGGAATACTGGAGTGGGTTGCCACTTCCTTCTCCAGGGGATCTTCCTGACTCAGGGATCCAACCAGTGTCTCCTGAATTGCAGGCAGATTCTTTACCCACTGAGCCATCAGGGAATCCATATGTATGCATATATCCCCTCGATTTTAGATTTCCTTCCCATTCAGGTCCCCACAGAGCACTGAGTAGAATTCCTTGTGCTGTACATTAGGTTCTTATTAGTGGTCTGTTTTGTATATGGTAGTGTGTCTGTGTCAATCCCAGTCTCCCAGTTTATCCTTCCCTTCTTCCCCTTTGGTAACCATAAGTCTGTTTCCTATGCCTGTTACTCTATTTCTGTTTTGTAAATAAGTTCATCCATACCATTTTGAAAGGGAGAACTTTTAAATCTAAGAAACGTCATTGCTTAGCACTGGTATAGATGCAAGAGTCGAAACTTGCAAGGAGGGCTGGAAGGCACGGACAAGTTACTGGCATAATGGGGCCAGGAGGTGTGTGTTGTAGATGCCTCTGGAGGGTTCTGGACTGCTCATGGCTTGTTGGCTCTTGCTGGCACAGGGTCTGTAGCCACTGGAGGTCAATAGGGCCAGATGTTGAGACTGAGATATAGTTTGTACCGAGCAAGTACAAGGGATTCCTGTGGGAACCACATCTCTGCGCACATCTTAGCTTCTCCCCAGTGATGACTTCAGAGTGTAAGAGGTGCTGCCAGGCTTCCACACCCCAAATCTCACCTATCTTCATGCTTGAGAATGCTAACCTAGAGCCATACAGAGGAAGGGATTCTGAGCAACGTGGCTCCAAAATTGACAATACAACACTATTAGATGTAACAAATTACCACATACTTGGTGACTTAAAACAAAGAAAATGTATTCTCTGGCAGATATGGATGCCAGAAGTCTGAAATCAGTGTCCCTGGGCCAAAATTGGGCTTCCCAGGTGGCGCTAGTGGTAAAGAACCCACCTGCAAATGCAGGAGACACGGGCACAATCCCAAGTTGGCAGGATCCCCTGGAGAAGGAAATGACACCCCACTCCAGTATTCTTGCCTGGAGACTCTCATGGACAGAGGAGCCTGGTGGGCTGCAGTCCAGGGGGTCGCTAAGAGTCAGACATGACTGAGTGACTTCCCTTTCACTTTTCACTTTCATGCATTGGAGAAGGAAATGGCAACCTACTCCAGTGTTCTTGCCTGGAGACTCCCATGGACAGAGGAGCCTGGTGGGCTATAGTCCACAGGGTCTCAAAGAGTTGGATACAACTGAAGCAACTTAGCACACAAGCACAGGCTAAAATCAAGATGTTGTTAGGGCCGTGCTCCCATTAGAAACTTTAGGGCACAGTCTGTTCCTTTTGTCTTCCAGCTTCTGGTGGCCGCCAACATTCCTTGACTTGTGGCCACACCACACTGCATGGTAATTTTCTGTTTACTTTTTGCCACTCCTCTGAAAATCTGAGCTCCTCGTGTGTGGATCTGCCTTCTCTGCCCTGACCACTCAGTTTGGCCCATGTGTGCATGCACGCATGCTCAGTCGCTTCAGGTCTGTCTGACTCTTTGCAACCCCGTGGACTTAGCCCACGAGGCTCCACTGTCCATGGGATTCTCCAGGCAAGAATACTGGAGTGGGTTGCCATTTCTGCATCCAGGGGTTCTTCCTGACCCCAGGATGGAACCCACATCTCCTGCATTGGCAGGTGGCTTCTTTAGCAGGGAGCCACCAGGAAAGCCCCAGACGGTTGTATGATAATGATTATTTTCTACATGTTCCTTAACATGAAAGAAGTTGGGAGTAGTGTTCTCACTGAAGAAAGTTTGGTTTGATCTTTTATAAATAAACTTTTTATCTTGCCTGGATTCTAATATAGATTGAAGTATAGTCTTAAGTGGAGAAGGAAATGGCAACCCACTCCAGTGTTCTTGCCTGGAGAATCCCAGGGACAGAGGAGCCTGGGGGGCTGCCGTCTATGGGGTCTCACGGAGTCGGCCACAACTAAAGCAACTTAGCAGCAGCAACATAGTCTTAAGTAGTAAAATGGACACAGTGTCTAGATAGAGGAAGACTGAAGTTTAGGCTCTGCCTTCACTAATTTATTGCGCTGTTGTTCTGGTCAGGCAACCTCCCTAAGACTCAGTGTTCCCACCGTGAAACAAGAGCAGCAGTTCTTCCCGCCCCTAAGGGATCGTTTATATGGAAACACTTTCTGCACTCTCATGTCTGATACAAGGGTTGATTATAGTTTTCTGTTTCTTCTTATTGTTGATTTACAACGTTGTGTTTGTTTCAGGTTTACAGCAAAGTGATTCATATGTGTGTATATATATGTATGTATTCTTTTTCAGATTCTTTCCCATTGTTATTACAAAATACAGACTATAGTTCTCTGTGCTCTACAGTAAGTACTTGCTTGTTCTGTATATTATATATGGCAGTCTGATGATCATGGTTTTTTGATTTGTGGTCAGGAATGCCAATCCAGCGCATGGGTCTAATTAACCCCACATAACTGTATTGGAAATTTGCCATCTTGGTTCCGTTTTTGCTCTTTTTATCATCTCTCCCAAGATGAGAGAGAGTCAGGACCCTGTCTTGCCTAATTGAGCATCTGTAGTACAAACATGTACAGAGGTTGCACCAGGCTTGTACCAGGCCCTCCATTCTCGAGGATGTGGCTCACAGGTCCAAGGTGAGTGGAAGATGGACAGAGGGTCACAGCAGAGTGTCCAGTCCAGCAGCAGTGGAGCCAGGGGACAGTGGGAAGGGCACCAGGGCTGGCTTCCTCAGCAGACTTCCTGCTGTGGGACTGCAGCTGGGTCTTGCTACTTTAAATTCTGCTTTTCCTTTCTGAACTGATTCTTTAACTGGCTCATCAACTGTACAGGCTCTCCTTTACCTCCTCCCTTCAACCCTCCGCCCGTAAAAATTCCCTTTCTGCCCATGTTAACTAAGTTGGCTTCTCTGGATTTCCATCAAGAACCCAGTTTGAAAAACAAACTTTATTTTGTTTAAGAATACTATCCTGGGGGCTTTCCTGGGTGGCTCAGATGGTAAAGAATCTGCCTGCAACATAAGAATACTATCCTGCATCATCTGCCAGACTTCCCTAAACTTGTATCAATTTCTTTATCTGTAAAATGAAGATAGTTTCTTATCAGATCATTTTGAACACAGAGTGAATTATTCAATGAGATATTTGTTTGGCCAATTATTATTTTTCAGGCACTATCCTATGTGTTTGGGCTAGAACACAAAACATTAAAAATATTTAATAAGTATTCGATAAAATATCAGTGCTTGATAAAACAACTAAGGAAATAGTATTTGAAATGATTAGCCTAAAAATTAAACTGATTAAACAAGGAGTTCAAAGTTCTAATGGGCTTTCTCAATGGCTCAGTAGGTAAAGAATCTGCCTGCAATGCAGGAGACATGGAGACGTGGGTTCGATTCCTAGGTCAGAAAGATCTATTCCATTATGCTTGCCTGAAAAAAATCCCATGGACAGAGGAGCCTGGTGGGCTACAGTCCATGGGATCACAAAGAGTTGGACACTACTGAGCAACTAAACACAAAAAATCAGAGTATAATGTGATACATGCTGTATTTTAAATGTAATTTGGAAAGGTAATCAATACCTCGACAAGCTACTAAACATCTATTAAGTGCTCTTAACTGTGGTAGTTCAGGTGAATGATTTCCAAAATGACACGGTTTCTGGTCTCAGAGGAGAAAAGACATAAATGCTTGAAATAATAACTTAAAATACATTTAAATATGACAGCACTAAATGAATGGAACAGAAAGTAAAAGTTCCAGGAGTGAAGGGAAAAAGACACCACTGCCATCCAGCTGGGCTCTGTGTGAAAAGCAACAGAGAGGTTTGAACTTAGCCTTTAGTACTGATAGAATATGAACCAGTACTTTCATGAACGCTGTTTACCACTATTTTTTCCCACTTGGGTCACTGGTGGAATTGCACATTCTGAGTCTAATGGGTCAGGTCATGTGGCTAGCTCTGATGACTGAGTGGACAGGGAAAGTGACATGTGTCACTTCCAGGTCAAAGCATTTAATTGCCTGAGTCTCACCGAGCTGTTTCCATTCTCTGATATGGCAATCAGCGATGTCCAAAATGGCTACTTCATCCCTTGAGTCTGTTATGTGAAAGATGAGGCCAGCCCCTGTGCCAGCTTATAACAGACATGTGACCTAGGCAAAAAAATAATCCTTTGTTGTTCTGAGCCACTGAGAGTCAGGGGCTGTTTTGTTACTACAGATAACCAGGCCTATTCTTACTGATTCAGCACTTATAGGAGAAAAGGCAAAAGAAGAAGCACAGATATGGGAATGTAGAATCTTAAGTAGGTCAGCCCATTGAAAAACTTAATTTTGAAAAGAAGTGAATTCTAAAAAATAAAAAGAGGGAGCCCAGATTGCGGAGAATTTTGCCTGTCAGAGTAAGAAGTGGGGACTTCTTTCAGGAGTCTATTACTGGTTTTGAATAGAAGCTATATGTGAGAAGTTAATTTGATGATTCATAGGAAGGCAATAGGCCATGGGAATTAAAGAAGGGAGCTCAGTCAGACTACTGCAGAGTGCAGATGAGACGTGAGATGATAAAAGTTTTACAAATTGGTGGCGTTACTCTCCTTCAAAAAAGAACAAAACAAACTATGTGCTAATCTGGGGAGAATTTATAGATTCACCTGTAACTTTTTGAGCTACTAGCTTAACATTTTAGAATCAAGGCAAGAGCTCTTGGACTTCTGATTTTGCATTCATCACATTTGAGTAATGGTTCTTGTTAGCCCTTTAATAATGTCCTCTTTTTTCTAAAGTGAAGCCCAGTAATAAAAGTTTTATTGTAATCCAATGCTAACATGATTCTTCCTAAGAATTATGTTTGGTGGATTCAAGCAACCCTAGGAAAATATCCCAGCTAAGATTTTAGATATATTTGACAAAAAGAAAACTGTTATGGATGAATGTTTTAGGAGGATTTCCTGAGAATATGTTGCATCTTATTCTGTCTTGTCTTTTAGCTTTTAAACTTGAAACTAGTTTTCAACTTTTAATTAAGAATCATCCCAAAAAGAACAAGTAAAAGGGTTTCCTGGTGGATCAGACAGTAAAGAATCTGCATGCCAATGCAGGACACCCGAGTTCGATCCCTGAGTTGGGAAGATCCCCTGGAGAAGGGAATGGCTACCCACTCCAGTATTCTTGCTTGGAGAATCCCATGGACAGAGGAGCCTGGCAGGCTACAGTCCATGGGGTCACAAAGAGTCAGACATGACTAAGCAACTAACCCTTTCACTTTCATTTTTCATGCCCACCTCAGAAGGATTCTGATTCAGCATGACTAGGGGAAGACTAAATATCTGAGTCCTCCCAAATTCTTTTGTTGAATTCCTAATCTTGAACGAGTGAAGTGAGTAAAGTCACTCAGTCGTCTCCAACTGTTGGCGACCCCATGGGCTGTAGCCTACCAGGCTCCTCTGTCCATGGGATTTTCCAGGCAATAGTCCTGGAGTGGATTGCCATTTCCTTCTCCAGGGGATCTTCCCAACCCAGGGATCAAACCCGGTCCCCCACATTGTAGACGGACGCTTTACCATCTGAGCCACCAGGGAAGTTTTTAATCTTGAATGGGATGGTATTAAAAGGTGAAGCCTTTGGGAGGTGATCAGGTCATAAAGGTGGAACATTCATGAATGGGATTAGTGCCCTCATAAGAGAGACCACAGAGAGCTCTCTCGTTCCTTCCACCTTGTTTGGACTCAGCAAGCAGGTGGCCTTCTAGGAACCAAGAAGTGGGTCCTCACCAGACACCAAATCTGCCAGTGCCTTTATCTTGGGTGTGCCAGCCTCCAAAGGAGTGAGAAATAAATGATTGTTTAAGCCATCAACCTATGTTTTTTTCTGTCGTTGGTTTGTTGTTGTTGTTCATTTGTTTAGGTTTTGTGGTTGCTGTTGTTGTAGCACCCCTAATATCTAAGACAAGGGGGCTAAGAAGTAGCCAGGTCTTTCTTGTGTGCAGGGCATCTGCCGGTGCCACTTGGAGGGACACAGTACTGACCCTGTGCCTTTAGATTCTACCACAGGCTCTGTGAACAGAGGCACCGTTTTCATCATCTTGGTATCTCTGAACTTATTGTAATTCCCTGCACATTCAGAGCAGAGCTATATAAGACTTACAGACGCCAGCTTTGCAACTGGAAAGACCTGGATTTACATGCTGGCTCTAAGACTTATTAGCTCTGGGACAGGGGTTGTAACCTCTCTAGACCTGGCTGGGTCCTCTGAAAGTGGAATATAATGACACCTTCCTCCCTAAGGATTATGGAGCTTAAGTGAGGTTGTGCTTCCATGGAGCTTAGCACAGGGCCTGGGGGCAAGGATTTTGAGTAGGATCTTAGTACTGAAATTATGGTATTATGACCAGCACACAAAAATGCTACCATTTGGGTTCCTAACTAAGGAAGCACTGTCAAATAGAATCAGAGGGCAACCCACTCCAGTATTCTTGCCTAGAAAATCCTATGGATGGAGGAGCCTGGTGCAGGCTACTGTCCATGGAGTCACAAAGAGTCGGACACGACTGAGCGATTTCACTTCATTCCC